>CYKH01001285.1:9512-20952 GCA_001460835.1 Bodo saltans
GTTTGAAAGCGATGCGTTTTTGATTACCAACTCTTTAATACTTTTTCTCGCTCAATCTTTAAAACAATTCAATACAATCTTTCAAAACAATTAACCTTTTTTCAAGAAAAAAAAGAATGGCACTCACAAAGTGCACAACATGTGCGGAAATTCCGCACGACAGCACTAAAAACTGCCCACGCGCAAAGTAGACGTTCCAACCTCAGGAGGAGTCGTCTAACAAATGCCAAAGATAGTGACGAGTCAATTTTAACCCTGCGATGCACGTTATCACCTCGTCTCAACTCGGTCAAGAAGAAGCACCGCCCAGGCAATGGGCGAAACATCAAAGGATAAAGTATCAACAACGGCAAGAGACAACGTTTTGGCGTGCACAACACCCCAAGATCATCACTATCGTCCTATCATCATCATTGACATCGTCAGATTCATCAAACTGAAGAAAACAACACCCAAGGTCAGACAGAAAACCGAAAGCAAGTCAACCAAAAAATCCCACACGTGCAAAGACCCGCAGAAATAAGGAGCATGACTCCATAAACCCAACGATGATTAGATTTGAAGCAGTCCCAGGCCTACAAGGCACACCGCGTCGCTGTGCGTCGTCGTAGTAAAGAACCAGATGATTTATGAAACCTTCGGACAATCATCGACTGCTAACATTCCTTGCAGGAGAGAGTGCGACGAATTTATGGTTGCACAAATAGCGACTAGTTTGACAATGAAGTAATTTCCAGGACAGTGAATTTTTTTGCCGCCGCCACAGAGCAGTGAAAGCGAATATTCGAAGACAGAGGCGCCGCGCCGCCGCGATCTATTACTATGCCAGAATCCTTCAAGCCGACACCTCAGGAATCCAGCAACGTCGTGTAGCTGGCACCAAAACCCTACCAATTAAAACTTTTCTGAAGCGCTGCCACCCGAATGGCACGCTCGCTCCGCAGGACACCACCGCCGATCACGATCCCGCCTAGCTCCCGCCAGCAGCCAAACTACTCGCAGAGCGTTTCGTCGTACGCGATCGTGAGACACAAAATTCGACGAGAACAGCCGTACATTTCGTGTCCTTATCGCAGAACTGCTGCGAAATACAAATAGGATATAAAAGCCACACACTTCGCTTGATCAAAGACAGCTCAATAACTGAGAAATGCTCGAATATGAGTCTCGACGTGAGTGAACCTTTCGAGCCCTTTCTTCGACAATGCGGGGTCAATCAGGCTTCGTTGAACGTCCCGAAGTCCCGATAGAAACCAAAGGCAAACCAACCAGGGGATACTCAGTACATACTCTGTACGTAGATCCAGACGAATCAAAAAGTAGACACTGGAGTAACTAGAGATTTTTTCCCGCCAAAGACAAACTGCGACTGGAATTGACTGCCGGCTTGTCGAGAACACCACCGCAGAACACGCGCCAGCAGAGCTGACAAGAACTGCATCAAGCGCCGCTACAGGAAGCAAACGCGCCTAGCAGTGCCGGGCGCGGGTAGAAGGTTTGCGAAGTCGGGGGTGGCGGGCGAAGTAAAGCCCCAAGTACGCTCCAACACTCCAGCACTAGCGAGGCGTTAGCGTATCCAAGCTGGCGCGTCGCCTGCGGAACAGTCTCCGACTCCAAAGTTCATACTTGAAGTACAAGTGTTTCGCACTCAAGGAACCCCGCGATAATACAGGCGATGACCAAGTAGTTTTGTACAATACCAAAGAAAGAAAATCAATTATGACGTCAATATATGTGTTGTTGCTCTTGCGCGAGGCATGGGAAAGTCCCAAGTCACCCTGATGACCACATGCCCCTGACCAGAAACCGTTCACGCGCAAGTAGAGGATTGCGCGTGCCTCGCACTTGTCGTGAGCACTGCACGCAGCAGTGGGTCAGTTGCGCTCGGCGCGGCGCTGGGGTGCGTGTGGGCAGCATTACCGCTGTACTGTGCGTGGGTTGTCGTGGTGCGTACACATTTCACTTCTGGAGAGTTTGCTCTGCATAGTTTTCCAACAACTGCTGCGTCTAAGAGTAGTCGCAGAAGTCATGGCCGCACGCGGTCCACCAAAGATGCGACATCGAAATTTGTTGATGGATTGTTGCAGGTGATCAGATACGCTGTCGCTCCAACGGGGCGATGGGAGAGGCGTTCAATTACTGCTGATGTCAACGACGCCCAGCGACCACGGGGAGGCCGCACCTCTGCCACCAACAGCATGTCCCCCTCGTCGTACCACAGACAATCGGAGTTTCTCTTGGAGAACATGGAGGGTGTGTTTGGTGGGTACGTGGGTGGGCGTGAGTGGTACTTTTTGGTGGACTGGGGCATTGCCTTTGTTGGCGGTGCGGTGATGGGCAGCGCTGAGGCGGCGTCGTAGACGGCGATCCGTGCGCAGCCGCGTTGTGGGGCACGTGGTGCGCGGTGGTGCTGGGCGTCGTGCAGGTTGGTGCACTTATGGTGCTGCGTCCAAACAGCGTGCGCCTCGAGTTTTTGGTGCGGACTTGTCCTTGGAGTGCTTGGCGTTGTGAGTGTTGTGCTGACTCTTGCCAAGGACGACGACGGGGGCGCAGTTGTTGGAGCCGTCACGGCGATTCTTGAGCCAACGCTGGTGGTGCTGTTGATGCTGGGCAAGTTGGAGTTGTTTGGTGGCGCTCGCCATTCGTCGATTCCACTGGAGTCGTCACCAGGTAAACAATACGAAAAAAGTTGTGCTCCAACTGCGAAGCCAAGAGCACACGAGGACGTTCACTACGCTGCAATTGGAATCGCGATGAGTCCCTCTGACCAGCTGCGGCTATTGATTGAAGCTATTTGTGAGCGACAATTGTGAGAAAACAGGGACACAGGCTAATCGATCAAAGAGCAATATTTAGTTTTCTCTTTAGTTTCTTTCAGTTCTCCATCATTGATCAAGTTTCTTGTGAAAAATCTCCCAATAAGTGAGATGCAGAGCTGCCACATCAAGAAACGAAAAAGAAAAACTAGATGGAGTTCAGATTTCGTTCAACGATCACTTTAAAGGGGAGAAGAAGATTATTATTGTTTTCTATAAAAAAAAACCCCCAACAACATTGGTGGTCCTGTTGATGTTGTTGTTGCTTGCTGGCGCCGGTTATGTGAAAGGAGCCAGCACCCCCATTCCTTCGTGTGTCAACGATCCTGCATCTTCGTCCATCTTACACAACACAACCATGTCGTACTTCGACAAAGTGGCACTGTTTTATTCGAATCGAGATACGGAGTCAAAGTACAGGTCGTGGTCGCGTAAAAACAGCTCTTCGACAGCTCCGTACCTCTGCCCCCAACTTGCCCCAGTCAATGTGTTCACTCTCGGGTCATACTGGGACTTTTACTTTGAGAACTCTGCAGTGAGTGACATCCAGAACGCCACGACGGAGGGCGTGACCTGCGGACTAAGATGCAGCAGCAAGTCTACGGGTGTGTCATTTGACACCGTTGGCAAACCCACGGCGTACCACCTTCACGTTGCCTACGGCCCTGTGACGCATATCATTAACGGGACGAGCGTAACACGGAACGAGACCTACAACACTAACAATGAAACGACAGTCTTCTGCACTGCGAACGTGCCGAACAGCACTGCCCTTGATACTGTTTGCGTCGCACATATTCAATACAACTCGACGTACTCGGAGAGTGGGACTGGGTTCGCTTTGCCGAGCGTCGGATTGTTTGCTGCAGCGATACTAGACCCTGCCAACACGACCCTTAGCGCTGGTGTTGCATCTACGTTTTCGATTTGGCCCTTCCGCCGTCGTTGACATTTTGCCCTTGGTACTACGAAGCAGGCACATTGCTCAATAGCACGCAGAATAAGAGTACTACTCTGGCTGACTACTTCCTGCCTCGAGTCGCACCGAGCATTACAATCGGTTTTACATTCAACACATCAACAATATCCGGAGTTTGTACGACGGCAGCCACCACGATACAATTTCCTCTCATGGGCGCAAAGTGTGAAATTGCGTCTCCTCATCCAATTTCAGGTGGTGTTGGTGTGCGGTACGTAGGTTTCGTTCCCCCGTCGACTCTTTTTGGCACGTTGGACGGCTTGTTTCTAAAGAATGTGACGAGTTACGCCATGACGTTGGAGTACTTCAACTACGCATACTTTCTCCCTTTTCTGACTGTTTCCGCACCAGGTGTCGCTCTTCTCAACAACACGGAACAGCTTCCGGCCGCACCCATCACGTATCAGGGCACAATGGTGCCAAGCTTGTCGCGGTGGTGGCCTGAGAAGGATTACACCAAGCCCGAGTTGTCAAATATTCCGCGCCGGCGTTATTCGTCGTCCCCAAAGACCGTCTCAAGCGACCCGACCACGGTGTACTTTCCAACATTATCGTGCACTTGTGGGACACATGTTATTATGGAGGAGGTTGTTAACGCCACCTCTTTTTGCTGTTTCATGAACACAACATCAGCTGCGTTTGTGTGGCCAGCGTTTATTGATGTGTATGATGCTGGGGCGCACTGGTTTACGGACACAGCCGGAATTATTGCGACGCCGACGCCGTCGAGAGCAACTGCGCCAGGTGCTGCTGGTGGTGGACCCCCAAGTCCTATCGGTTGTTCCTCTGCACATGACGCTGTGAGTGAGAGTGTTGTTGTGAATAGCTGCACTACTACATGGATCTAAGATTTCCACAAGAAATGTACACGACGAGATGATTGTTGCTGTGAAGAAAAAACTTTGAATGGCACCACTTACCACCGAAAACATGTGAAGCGTGTCACACGTGTTTTTTTTAAAAATGGCATTTCCTACCACCACCCATTTTCGCTCCATGTGTCTTGTCCTCCTGTTATTTTTTCCCCGTTTCGTCCTTATCATGCCCATGCTTTGCGTTGATCATTTTTGAATTTTCACACTGCGTGAAGCCCATATTGTTCTCCCTCTTGGCCATTGAGACAAATTGGACTTCACTACTTGAAGCGAAGTAATCGCTGCTTTTTTGCGCTGTTTTTATTTTTCCAGGTGGCAAGATACGATATCTTATCTCAGACTTTCGAAACAACATGGCACACAAATATGCCAGAAGCCGCGACGGCGGCATTTTGAAGTCTGGTCAACCTGCACTGCGTGCGCTGCCTCATGCCTTCATTTCCGTTGTTGCTGTTTACGTCGTCGTGTTGACGCAGCTTACGCTCATTCCCGTGGCGCAGTCATCGAGCAATAGTGACCCTCAAAATGTCTCTTGTGTGGCCGACCCCTTAGCACCCTTTATTCTCCGCAACACGAGCTTGTCTGCTGCCGCTAAGGTCGCTCTATACAACGCTAACATTTATCAATACTCGAACTGGTTTCAGTTGATGCGGGCGTACAATAAGACGTATGTCAATGTGACAACACCACCAAGCACTCCCATTCCTGCCCCACCGACAAAACCCCACCTATGCCCTCAGATCAGCGCGACGTCGATATTTCGCCCGGGTGATATGTTTTATCTTACGTTTGACAACACAGCGGTGACGACCATTACAAATGCAACCACAGCGGGTGTCCTCTGTGGCTTTGACAATTGTTTTGTGAATGGGCCATCAACAGGTCGTGTTAACGTAAGCGGCGTTACGGGTGTCCCTCTCGCCAATCGACCAGTAGTGGGCCAGCAAGAAGTCACCGAGGTCATCAACGGGACAACATTCGTTTACAACGAAAGCATTCTAGGGAACACCTCTACGTACGTGAGCTGCTTCGTTCAGACTCCCATGAGCATGCCCCTCGACACCGTCTGCACGGCGTATATTCAGTACAATGCAACGTACTGGGAGAATGGTAGTGTGTACGCAATGACAAATAGTTGGTCAAATCCGAGTGCTAGCGCGGCCATCTTAGACACAACGTTGACAACGGACTTTGTAGCTGGCAACACGTCGACCATCGGCGTGTGGCTTCCAGCGGGTCTCACATCGTGCCCATGGTATTACAACGTGAGTGGATCGCCTGCTGTGGAGGCAGCTAGCGGGAACGTCCTTAACGGCCCCACCGTCGGTTATACGATCACCTATCGCATCAACTCCACGTTGCCCTCGCCATACAACACATCTGTCATTCAACAATTCGGATCGGCAATTCCATTGGAGGGTTGGGTCTGTGAGTCGGCATCCCCTCATCCCACTACTGGTGGGCAAGGCATCAGATACCGTGGCACTGTGTCCCCATACCAACTCTCTCAATTGGAGTCTATCTTCACCTCTGGGGTGGTTCTTGACTACAATTTGTCGATTTCAAGTTTGAGCATCGTGTACTTTGCGTTTTCGAGCGACGTGACGGTGGCTAATTTTTCACTGCAGTACTTCCCAACGATGATTCCCAAGCTTTCAGTCTGGGCACCAATGGAAAATTACTCTTTGCCGGACAAGAAGAACATACCGAGGCGTTGCTACAACACTACTCCTAGAGCATTCGGCTCACGTCCAACGACGTTGTATTTTCCCACACTTTCCGTCGGTGCCGGTGGATGGACGTCACTAGACGTTGAAATGTTGAACGCCACGGCTTTCTGCTGCTCTGTAAAAAGTCCTCCGGCTGACTTTAAGTGGCTGGCGTACATCGCTGTTTACGAAACAGGTGTTCACTGGTTTACAGACACGGTTGGCATTACAATCACCCCAACGCCCTCACCGCGGACGCTTGCACCCCCACCCCCAGAGCCAACAAACGCATCCGGTGATGTCATCGACTCATCGTCAAGCAGCAGCAGCAGCATCGGTGACGTCAGTAGCAGCAGTGGCACCACGGCGTCGCCGGATGGCGAAAACATTGCACTTATCCTCGGTGCTTGTTTAGTAGGAGCAGCCGCACTCATCACTCTGATTGTGTTCCTGTATTTAAAATGGTGGAAACCCAAACACAGCGGTGCAGCGTCAAAAGACGAAATCGAAGCTCGCCATTTGCAGCGAGAAGGCGACGTGATGATGATGATGACGAGGATGCCCCAAATAACAACAGATGGCGCCCTCAACCCAGAAAGCCGCGGAGGACATGCGGGAAAAAAGAGACGGGGCGGAGGAGGGACAACATCAGACGGTATGTTTGATGAAACTAATGACTTCAGTCATGATCTCTAAGAATGGCTGCGCATTGTATGTTTCTTTGTTTTTTTAAAACAGTGGACGCGAACTCCATTCTTCCAGGCATGTTCCCCCCTCTTGTTTCTCTTTGTGGCATTATTTTTTGCTTCTTTTTTGTGTCCGCCAAGCGTGTGAACCTACTCCTCTTTATTCCCCTTCGCGATTTCTGATTCCTCAAGTTTTTAAGTCCAAAACCTCGTATTTTCTTTTCCATTAGCACACAGGCAGGCAACAAGAAGTAACAAGGAGTAACTCAAAATGCTACGGGCTGCGTTCTGCGTCGCCTTTGCACTGACAGTGTATCTTTCATTCTCCACCGACACAGCCAGTAGCCAAGGTAACGCCGCCAACATTACCTATGTGAGTGGCACGTGCAAAAAAACCACGCCAGACTTCAACATGAGCACCTTCTACAATCAAGAATCGATGCTGGTGTCGTCCTTCGATGGAATTGATATTAGCGGGTCTGATTGGGACTTGGGACGAGACGGCGCGTTTGTAGGATACAACGTATTCTTCTGCGCCCCGGGCAACCAGCCACCGGAGGGATTCTTTACGTTGATTGAACAGAAAGGGTTCTCCATCACCAGAAGCTGCAATACCGCTGGACTGCTCACGTACCCTGCCTACCACGTGTTTATCATCTTCGACTATGTTGGCGATCGAACAGTGCTAAGCACCGCCGATGCCATTGCAATTCGAAACTTTTACATGATCGGGGGTGGCATCTACGCGTTGACGGACAACTGCCCTCATTTCCGAAACGCCAACGTGATGTACAACTCGATGCCGCACCCCATCAATAAATTCTACATGCGCTTTAACAACGCCATCACACCTTATCCCCTCAGGAACGGGAATCCTGTCGGCAACAACCAATTCGGGCACCACCCCACCTTCACCGGTATCCCAGAATTGAGCGCAGGGCACTCTCTCAGCATCCCGTACTACGATGGTCAGCTTGGGATCGGCGTGTTTGCGCCGATGGCAACGATTGTGATCTCGAAAGTGCCTTCTCGGTGCGATTTTGAGGGGTCTGCGCCGTATGTATTTTCCCACGCAACCATCATGTACGTTGACCCGCCTGTGCAGCTTGTGAACTACAGCGAATCGTGCAACTGGGGTCGCATCATTCATGATACAGGCTTCACGCGGTACTACGTTGATCCGATGCGCACCGGCTCCCACAGACTCGCAGCGAACGTTGTGGTGTGGCTGCTGAATATTGAACGTGTCCTCGAACGCAAAGCATCAGGCACGCCGCTGAACAGCACAGACACTTCCAACTGCGCCAAGGCGTTCAACACGTCGGTCGCCAACAGCAGTTCAACTGAAGTTGATGTGAACAAGACGCAAGTGCTTGGCTGCAGCAACGGCGACGCGGTGACGCTGAAGTCACCCGCTATGATGTGCCGCGTTGGGTTTGCTGGCGGTGCAGATGCGCCGGCATGTCTGGCCCTCATAGTCACCGAGGGACAAGGCACCACATGCGTCGTGGATATCCAAAACGCCAAGATTGGGACGTACTGGATTATGGTGGACGGCAAGAACTCATCGCTGCAGTTTTCCGTGACGGCCGCCAGTCTTACTCCTCGAGGGACGATCACAGCGGTGTCTGGGACCTGCGTGAAGCTGTCCGATACAGCAGTAAGTGGTTGCACCGACGGATCGTCCATCACCATCGACTGGACGCTGCCGTACCCGCGTGAGCTGACACTCGGACTTGGCTCGTCTGTCTCTGTCTGCTCGACATTCGCTGTCTCTGGAACCAATGTGTACTGCGTTCTGCGCGGACTCAATAAACTGGCCAAGGGTCGTTATCAGTCGTATATCAATGGCGTGTCCACCGGCATTCCACTGACGATCCAGACAGATATTGCATCATTGAATCGAGCACTGTGCAGTGGATCACACACCATCTCTCCGCAAGCATCGTCTGAAGTGACCTCCACATTGACCATCTTCCCCACAAAATCTCCGAGCTCCACTGTCACGCTGGTCGAGACGTTTACCACAAGCCATGCTTTCTCTGCGTCCACCTCGATGTCTGTCAGTGCAACACAATCAGGCAGCTTGACACTCGATCGCAGCGCAACGGTCACAACGACCGGCACGCTGCTGATTAGCCCAAGTTCCATTCTCTCGCGATCGCACTCTGTATTCGTCACCGCCACAGTAGATCGCATTTTATCGTCGACGCTGAGCCCAAGCCGCGCCGTGACGAATACCACCAACCTGAATATCACGACCACCGTAGCTTTGACCATCTCCACTTCTATTTCGTCGACTGCAAACGTGTCGAGGACGCATACTGGTGCATTGACGCTTAGTCATTCATGGGGCTGCGTGGATGGGACATCGCTAGCGACAGTTCTGCAGCCCTATGCTGGAGGCACTGGTGGCGCGTTCTTGGTGGAACGAGTGCAGGACAGCGACATTCGCAACGGCACAGTCCTTGTCCTCAACAATTTCCCTACACTACCATCGAATGCGAAAGCTCCAGCGCTGCATGTACCTTGGTTTGAGCGCTGGGAGGTTCGTGCCCAGGTTGAGGTGGTCAGTTGTCCGAATCAAAATGGCTTTGCGGATCCAGTGACTCGGGCTGTTCCTGTGATTATTATTTTCCCCGATGGAATGCAAGCGGCAGAAACCTCATCTACATCACCAGCGACAACGACGCGAGCGATCGTTGTAATTCCACCCATCCCTGGTTACCGTATTTACTCTCAAGAGTCGGTCTTGTTAAACGTACATCTTGGCGACTTGACGCTTGGCTCTTTGTGTGGGGACGGCGGCGACAAGGGCGGAAACGGTACGAGTCGCTCCGTTACCATGATGACTCTGCTCGTTGACGTTAACGTAGATGAGCTGCTGGCAAGTGCGCAGGCGGTCGTGACGCCTGTGATTGCAGTAATGACGGCGGCTGTCCCGTTCGCCGCTCCCGATTTGCAAGCCATGGTCGCAATTGCGCTGATGCCTTGCTCTAATTCTTACCAGAAACGTACCTTCGCCATGTTCAGAGCGCTGAGCGTCTTTACCCTTGATGATTCCTTTGAGGGCGTTTTATGGGGGAATTTAATTGCCAACGTTGCCGGGTTGGGGTTGCACATGGCGGTGATTGGCGTCGTCAGCGTGGTGAAGCACTTGCCGGTTGCCGAAGCCGCAGTGACGGCTCGTTTTCCTGGCCTGTACCTGTTACTCGTCTGGCAATTGACGTTCGCAAGCAATGTGTTTGCTGCCGTGCAACTGCTTGCTGACAGTGGTACCACCGACGCCAACAAGGGCCTTGCTGGGGGCATATTGTTTGTATTCTGCGTCGCCATCCCCGGATCCGTCATAGCGTATGTCAGTTTGCGAGTGGAAGCTGCGTATTACGTCTACGAGTATCATAAGTGGCGGCGTGCCGACACGAAGCTTCGTGTCCGTTTACTATCTCGCGTGCTTCTCCCAGTGGGAAGATGGGAGCCGAGGGAAGTTCGTCGTCGAATCGGATCGTTTGTCACGCTGCAATCTCGACCAGAGCGCTGCTGGATGGTCCTTCCTCTGGTGTCACCCTCCCTTGTCGCGCTGTTTTCCTTGGTGCGATATCAGTCGGATGCGACATGTGTGTATGTGTTTATTGTCCTGGCCCTTCTGCATGCAGTTCTGATCGGGCTGGTCATTTTTTTCAAACCGCTGCGCTCCATGATTGAGGATTGGTTTGCGGCAGCAGGGTTTTCTCTCACCACGTTGTACTTGTGCTTTACTGCTGTCAACCTTGCCTACCCACGCCTCAAATCGCTTGAAACGGCAGTTGCCGTTGCGGTGATGTGCCAAACGGCGCTGTTGTTTGTGCGAATGTGCTATCACGTGAGCCATATCTTCATCGCGAGGCGTCTTGCCGATGTTGTGCCGCGAGTGCTTTTATTTGAGTGGTTCCGTGGGAAAGTTCGCTTTGAAGACGATGTCGACTTAGAGCGTTGTCGCAATCTGGCAGACAAGGAGGAGCACACCGTTAGTAGCAAGCTATTTGAAGAGCTGAACGCCGCGCTGATGGGAACTGACGATGATGATGTGGAACTTTTCGAGCTTCCAAGCGAAGGGAATGACTACAAAGGTGACTTTGTCATACCAACCATCGGACAAGATGAATCGGTGAACATCGGAGAAGGTGAAGATGATTCCCCTAACAATGACATTCTTAGAAACGAGAGTGGAGGCGGGCATCATGCACGCAAGAAGCCACTTCGGCATGGCGAAGAGAAGATATCAAATGATGAGTTCATGTCACTCCTTGATACTATGGAGGCTGACGAACAATGAGCAAAGAAAGACAGGAGAAAAAATGTTTAACTACGTTTGCCAAAGGGGGGGGGGGGGAAA
>CYKH01001285.1:21252-32359 GCA_001460835.1 Bodo saltans
CCAAAGGGGGGGGGGGGGAAAAAAAAAACATGAAAAAGAAATCAAAAGAAAAAATGGTAAAACACAGTATCTTGACTAAGAGAAAAACAAGAAGCATTCTTTTTAAAAGAAGAAATCGACAGCACACAGCACCCCTCAAAAAAAAGTCGCCATATCGCGAACCTCCAAACATTCTGAGCGCAAAGTACGTCAGAAGGAGGGGAAAAAACTGCAGCAACGTCGTGCTTCAAGCATGAGGGCCGTTGCGCCATCTTTGTTGTGTTATCCTGTCCTATCCCTCGTTTCCACCCACCGTCCCGTCTCATCCACACACTGTCACTTTTTTCGCGTTCGACTTTTGTTGTGTTGTTCTTTCTGATTATCTTGTTGTTCCCCTCCAACTGTGAGCAAAATCATTCGGCATTCATTGAGTTTTGCAAATAATGGAGTGAGTAGATACATTCATGAGAGCTCTCTAGAAACTATGCTTCAGAGTGCATGTCTTTCGATGCTTGTGATCTTCTTGCTCACGATGGTCGGGGGAGTGTCTTCCTGCGTGATGAACGCGGTGTCCCCAGTGATCATGCGCAACACCAGCATGTCGTATCAGTCTAAGATAGACCTTTTTTATGCGAACACAGCAGCACTCAGTGCATGGGCGATCAACGTCAGTGTCTTGACGAGTTCCAACACCTCGTTTGTTCCTGTACCCCCACTACCATCGTTGTGCCCACAGCTGATCACAGCTCCAACATTTACACCGAACAGCTTGTTCGCCTTTCAATTTGCGTTCTCTCGGGTACGAAATATTGTGAACCTCACTGCGGCTGGAACTCGCTGTGGGCTGGACTGCAGCGGCGCCCTCGGCGGGAGTGTTGGCAATGTGATAGGAGTACCTGTAGCCGATCGCGACGTCGTGGGGACTGAAAACGTCAGCTACACAACGAGGCTCAAGAATGGCACCAACATCACCACTACAATGGTTGCGGCGGTCTTGAGCAACACCTCCGCCGACATTCGTTGTACGATTGATAACGTCACCAACGCTGTCCCGTGGGATGCGGTGTGCACGGCGTACATTCTATACAACTCGATCTACTGGGAGAACAGCAGCGCGTTTGTGATGCCACCACAAACGGAACCGGCATCTTAGATCCGTCCACTACAACGCTTAGTGTGGGACGAAATTCTAGTCTTACGATATGGCTTCCTCGTGTGGAGGGACAGTCCGCCTGTCCATGGTATTTTAACGTGCGTTCGCTAAGTCTTCGTACGATGCAGGGGACTCCTGTCTCAGGCACGAGCTTTCCGAGTGTTTTAATCATTTTGAATTTCACGCGTGATGATGCTGGTGATGGCACCATGCGCATGATGAACTCTGAATTACCGCTCGCCAACACAATCTGCGAAGAGGCTGCGCCGCACCCTATCACCGGTGGCACTGGCATTCGCATTCGTGGGGAATTGACAACAGATCAGCTGGGAAACGTCTTCGGCAACATCGCCTCTCAATACAACATGACGATTCAAGTCATTCGACCAGAATATTTTCTCGCGCCATTCTCGGTGACCGATGTCAACGGCTTTCGGTCCATCAGCCCTACAACGGCGCTAGACACGTATCCGCCCGCTGCTGTGTCGTTCCTAAGGCAAATGTCGCCGAGCTTGTCGCCATGGTGGCCGATAGAGAACTATTCAAAGTCCGAGGCATCTAACGTGCCACGCAGGTGCTATGCCTCGTCTCCCATTGCGGACGATCACTCGAGGGCAACGCTGTACGTTCCGAATCTTGTGTGCGATTCTGGGGGTAAGTCCTTGCTGCTGGTGGAAGTCGTGAACGACACATCGTTTTGTTGCTAAGTGAACCTCTCCAGCTCTCACAATAATAATAACAACGCAACATTGCTCGTGTGGCCTGGGTACATAGACGTGTTACGGATACTGCTGGCATCGTTGCTGTGTCGCCAAATCCAGCGCCGAGGAAGACGCCGGCGCCAACGGCGTTTTCTGGTGGCAACGAAAATTCTAGCAGCAGCACAATGGGGCAGCAATTCTGATGACAGCTTTAGATGACGTCAGTAGCGCTGGAGCTCGTGATGATGCGTCATCTTTTATTTCTAGGCGTGTCACTCATCGCAATCGGCGCCACCATAGTCCTGCTGATGGCAGTGTTGTATTTCAAGTGGTGGAAGCCGCGGCAAGGGGAGTGGGGGCGGTGTGACGAAGAGTCACAAGCACAAGATTGCTGCTCTCGACTCTCCTTTTGCTGTTGTTGGATGTGGGCTTCTTCGAACGAGATCCCCGGCGCTCGAAGGAGAATGCGAAGTTTGAAAGGGATGTAGCTGAGCTGTTCTTCGATGAAGTTGGCACAACGGAAATATAAGAGCCTTCTGCATTTTGAAGTTTATTTTGGAGAAAGTACGGAGAGCATACGGGTTCGCCGAAACGTACGCAAACCTATGGTGAATCTCTTGATTGCTTGTTATTTGTGTGATCGCACATGGAAGCAGGAAGAGAAGAGACATCGGTTTTTTTTTTTTTTTGACAATTGTGTTTTCGTTTGTGTTACTTTTTGAAGTACTTACGTTACGTTTCTTACTTACGTTACTTTCGCGACCGCTTCAAACGTCCTTGCGATATTCGTTTAACTGTAATTTAAAGTGGGAGATAAAAGGTCCTTCTTGGAGTCATTTCCCTCTACATTCGTCGATTTTTTTTGTGTGTGTGCAGATTTGGTAGAGAATTAGTAAATTTAATAAAAATCAAAATCGAGGTTCAGTTTTCCTTTTTCCTGTCGCCCATCCCATCCACAGATGGTTGCCACACCACTGTCTGTGATGATGTTCATCATGATTCTGGTAGCCTTCGTTGATTCTGACGCACCAACCTCCGCACCAGCAGCAGCAGTCCATTGCGTCATGAATCCTCTGTCCCCGCTCACCCTGCAGAACACTTCCTTGGGGTATCAAGCAAAGAAGAACTTGTTTTATGCCAACAGTGTCATCACTGAAGCTTGGCAATTGGAAGTAACCCTCCTCACCGTCGGTAACACAACATTCGTGCCACTACCACCTTTTCCCACCTTGTGCCCGCAGATCATCACTCCAATATTCACACCAAACACCACATACTTGTTCAGGTTTCTAAATTCTGGCGTGCGCAATATTGTCAACGCAACATCGGCAGGTGTTCGGTGTGGGCTGGACTGCAGCAGCAGCAGCAGCATGGGGTCGCTGTTCATTGGGACCCCAATTCCCTATCGCGACCTGTTAGGTACCCAACTCGTCAATCAGACGACGCGGTACAAGAACGGCACGAACATTACCACAACGTACCTTGATGGCATTTACAGCAACACCAGTGCAGATATTAGCTGCATGGTCGACATGATCAACGTATCGTCTGTACCACCACCACCACCATCATACGACGCGGTGTGCACGGCGTACATCCAATACAACTCGAGCTACTGGGAGAACAGCAGCACCTACGCGATCCCCTCGCAGGAGGAGCCAGTGATTTTGGATCCGACTACGACAACTCTTAGCATTGGTGTCAACTCCCCGATTGTGATCTGGCTATCCACGAAACTGACCTCATGCCCATGGTATTACAACGTGAGCTCGCTAAGTGATGCCACAGTGATGCCGCAGCCTAAGGAGGGCACTATGAGCCACACGCTCTTATTACTGTCGTTATCATACATAGCGTCCCACAATGCAAGCGCGCGACGAAGTGTATCATCGCAGCTGCCTCTGGTGAACGCACAATGTGAGGTTGCCGCCTCATCGCATCCCGTACATGGTGGGCCTGGGGTGCGCATCAAAGGGTATCTCTCTACTTCACAGCTGCAGCCTTTCGGAAGTGTCTTTTCCAGTTCCAGAACGAACGATTTCGTGCTGTCGTACAACCTCACCATCGTCAACGTCATTCTGGAATATTTCCTTCCGATGTTATCCGTCACCGACGTGAGAGGGTACGCTGCAGTTGCTGAGGCAACTGAGTTACATGGAGAACCTTGGTACGCTGGAATCTACCCTCCCGCAAATCTCTCGCTGCGTGGGACGATGGTGCCCAGCCGGTCGTTGTGGTGGCCCATGGAGAACTATTCCCTACCAAACCTTTCGAACGTTCCACGCAGGTGCTACGCGTCATCACCAAAAGCCCTGGACAATGCGTCGACTGTGGTGTACTTGCCAACGTTAGTGTGCACTTCTGGGGGATTGTCGGTGCTCGCCATAGACGTGATCAACGATACAGCGTTTTGCTGCTTCGTCACAGCCCCATCGTCGCCGTTTCTGTGGCCCGGGTTCATTGAGGTATTCACCACTGGCACCTTTTGGTTCTCTGACACGGCAGGTATTATTGCAACCCCCAGCCCCGCCTTGCCCACCCTCAGCCCACCTAGTCCTGGTGGAGGCGGAGGTGGCGGCGATAACAACAGTGGTCATGGCACTGATAGCAGCAGTAGCAGCAACAGTGCCGATAAGAGCAACGAGATTTCCCGCCATGACGCAGGTGACTTGTCATCGTCTTCTAACACGGCGGTTATCTTAGGAGTCTCCTTGATTGTTATTGGAGCCGTCATGGCACTGATGGCTGTCGTCTACTTCAAGTGGTGGAAGCCACGCCACGGCGGCGGGGGAGGACGGCTCGGAATAAGCAGTCATCGGCAGAAGATGGCGGCCCTCAGCTCGCCCCACTTGATACTCAGCGATGAGAGTGATATGCCTGCTGAGGGAGTCGGTGGTCTACCCGTTCAAGCTGACGGTGTTACTGCCGCCATGTTCTCACCAAACAGTGTGGATGGAGCGCGTGCACGAAAAGCTGTGAATCAACGGAATAAGAATAAGAGAAAGGATGTCACAGATGATCTCTTCTTTGATGAGGTGGAACCTACAAAAAAAGATGATGATGGTGAGGGTGATGATGATCTGTGACGTTTGGGGGGCTCTTTCGTCGTAACCTCAAGTCTGTCACATCGGCGGAAAAAAAAGAGAGTTATTTTCTGTGTGATTTCCCTCCCTCCCCATTGAAATTCATCGTTGAAAAAGGCGTGATGCGCGTCTCATGGCTTTCACTCTACTTCATATTGTTTTCGTTGTGCACACTCACAAACGCGTCGCAGCATTCATGTTTTTTTGCTAGGAATGTGTTTGCTTTCAAGTGGGTTCTACTTTTGTTGTCTCCATTTTCCCAACTTCATTGTTACTGTTGTTCACCACAAGACAAGAAGTGCAGAAGGACGAGATGTATGATGAAGAACTCCTAGGGAGCGAGGAAAAGGGTAATCGGCGCGACACAAGGGACCTCATCTTCGCCCAATGCCGGCAACGTCAGCAGCAGGACCTTATCACTGACATCTTTCTTCTAGTCGCAGTGGTTATGCGTGACCGATGTGGAAGGATCCAGAAGCACGGAGATGTCCTCTGGGACACGCTCATGAGGAAAAAGAACATTCAAATTTTTTGTTTCTCATGCTTTGGGCTCATTTGCAATATTTGTATTGCATCAATCTTGTGGTACAACGGCACCAGCATCGACCAGGGTAATGGAATATTTTTGTATCGCGACACCTTAACATCCCAAATTGACACCTCCCGATACTACGCCCTCATTCTCCTACAAATTGCGCTGTCTTCCTCCACCATTACTTGCTGTGTGCTCCTGTATCAGCGAGCGCTGATGTACACGCAAGAGAAGCGACATCGATGGGCGAATGTAGATATGCTAGAGTACACCAAAGTGATGCTGTCTGATAACGACGCTGCGAAAGAAGAGTCGTCGGAGACTCTGATGTCATCGTACTCCCTTATTCATTCCGGTCATCGGTACCGTCTGTTGTTGGAAGTGTGTCTTCACATCATTCATCCGATCATTTGGTTGAATGAGCCCGACACGCAGGTCCTGTATCGCGTTCTTCAGATGGCGATCTTCATCCGTTTGTACTTTGTCGCAAATTTAGCATTTCTTCTGTCAGAGGCGTACCAAAGCCGACTTGAAATTTTAGAGAAGAATGTAGAACTTCACAGCACCGGCTCGGGCATCACGCTTGGCCTTGCACTGAAGATGTTCTACTTCTCTTACCCCGTTATTTTCACGACCATTCTGATGGTGGGTTCACTGGCAGTGATGGGGTTCGTGATGTTTCTAGCCGAGCGCAACGAGCAACCTCTAAATGTATCGTTTGGTTCGTTAGAGAATGCATACTGGTTCTCGTTTGTGACATTCACAACGGTTGGGTACGGGGATCTCGTACCTCGATCGTTATTTGGCCGGATCGTGGCGGTGATTATTGGCAGCTCAGGCATCCTGATTACTACGATCTTGTCTGGTGTGATTATCAACTTAGCTGCCGCCGGTCGTGAACAACGTTTTGTGTCGGAGTATTTGGAACGCGCCCAGGCCGCGGATCAGTGTCGGGACTCTGCCGCCAGAGTTATTCAAGCCGCATTTCGTTACTACCGCCTTCGAAGCGGCGACTTGATGATGCCGTGGCTGCGTCGCAAGGGACACAAGTCTAATTTTTTGTATGAGCGTATGACAAAATTTCGACGGGATCGATGGCGTTTTACGAAGTCCATTTCCACGTCGAGCGACCCTGTGATTGACGCAAAGTTGAACTTTGTGAAAACGGACGTGCTGCTGGCAGTGACAAAGCTGGAGAACCACGAGAAAACAGTGACGGCTACTATTGACAACATCCACCAGCGTGCAAACGACATTCTTAGCATCTTGGATAACATGTAAGAGTGAGAGGCTTGTTTCCTGCGTGTTGTTCGTAGCTCCTCTTCTCCGGTTCACGCCTCCTTCTCTATGGCCCTTCTTTACAACAGTGGCACAATTTATTACCCACTTCCCCTTCTTCCGCTCTTCATTAGAGTTTTTATATTGCAACAGTATTTGTGCATTTCTGTGTCCAGTCGTTATTTTAGAGTTTTTACAGTCCTCGAGCAAGTTTAGCAAAAGGAAAGAATAAAAAAAGAAAGATTCGTTTCACTTTGCCAGCGAAGGACAGCATGCTTTGTTGTCATCTTGAGCGTTCTACTGTTGCCTGTTTTGATTTGGTCGTACGCGATCTAGAAAAGAGTGCAAAGGATCACGCTAACATTTCTTCAACTTGTGTGAACTTGCCCCGTAAGAAATGGTTCCACAAAGTAGTCGTCATGACGACGAAGAAAGCCAACAACACCCACGGCAATCTGCCGCAGCTCGCCCCCACCGTCGCATCCGTCAACGCCCAGACCTTTTGATGGCATCCCCCCAAGAGCGCCTCTTAGCGGACAAGTCCGCAGATCAGCTGTACGAACAGCTGTGGATGGGTGCCCTCCGCAGCGGCGAGGATGTCAACGCACCTGAAGTCCCGGTGGTAGTACCAGGTTACGAGCCGGCTACGTACGACAAAAAGAAAGGCCACGCAGTTGCGGTGGAAGCCCGGCAGCGTCTTGATGCGGTGCACAATCATCGCATGGACATGCTGAAGACACTTCGAGGCTCAAAGTCACACAAGGAGTTGGAGCCCTTTGAGCGAATTTTGATTGAGACCCAATATTGGATGGGTGTCGAGGAATGGCACAGTGGCGCGTCGCAGAGCAGCAGTAGCGCGGTGGCGAAGAAAGCTCTGTCGTCCCTGCACCGCAATGCTGGCCGACGAGCGACTGGTGCTGCTGACGATGAAACAAGCCAAAGTGGTGCGGCCACTGATGTTTCGTACCACATCCCCGAAACGCCGTCGTACATCCGCGGGAAGTTGCGCGATTACCAAATCGAAGGTGTGAACTGGATTCTGGGGCTGCACAACCGCTGTATCAACGGAATCTTAGCGGATGAAATGGGATTGGGAAAAACGTTTCAGACCATTGCAACGCTAGCCACGCTGAAGTTCACCTACGGCCTACCTGGGCCTCACCTTGTGGTGTGCCCCAAGTCTGTTGTAGGCAATTGGTACCGTGAAGTTCGTCAGTGGTGCCCTAGCCTTTCCGTTTTCAAGTTTCATGCCCCAAGCTCCATCCGACCTTTGATGGTGAAGGCACATTTGCACCCCACGAATAACTTGAAGTACGACATTATCGTCACCACATTCGAGATGATTATCAGTGAGCTGTCCACCTTCAAGAAAATTCCATGGCAGTACCTCATCGTGGATGAAGCCCACAAGCTGAAGAATGAGGAAAGCCGCGCCCACTCGTCTTTAGCGATGCTGAAGACAAATTGGCGCCTCATCATCACCGGCACGCCACTTCAGAACAACCTTCGAGAGTTGTGGGCACTCTTGCATTTCTTGAGCCCGGAGCTGTTTACGGACGGGTCATCTTTTGAGGATTGGTTTGATTCCAGTTCCGGGCATGAGGACACAAACGCCATCACAAGGATGCATCTGATCCTCGCTCCAGTCATGATCCGTCGCCTCAAGGCGGATGTCAACACTGGCATTCCTCCCAAGAAAGAAATCTACGTCAGCTGCTCCTTGTCCCGCCGGCAACGTGAGTGGTACTCCACCGTTGTCGCCAAGGACGCAGAGTTGCTGAACAAGCAGTCTGGCGGCAATCTATCCCGCCTCAATAACATCATCATGCAGCTTCGAAAGGTGGTGAACCACCCCTACCTCATGTTTGGAGGCGAGGATGGACCCCCGTTCAAGACCGATGAGGGGATCATCAAGCACAGTGGAAAAATGACCGTACTGGATATGCTGCTGCGCAAACTTCGTCAAGACAAGGAGGGAAAACACAAAGTTTTGATTTTCTCGCAGTTCACTTCCATGCTCGACGTCATCGAAGACTACCTCTCCATGATGGGCTACGGCTACTGCCGCATCGATGGCAGCACCACAGGTCTCGATCGAGAGATGCAGATGGCGCAGTTCAACGCCCCAAACAGCGAATATTTTGTGTTCCTCTTGTCCACCCGTGCTGGCGGCCTTGGTATCAATTTACAAGCCGCGAATCACGTCGTGCTGTACGACTCGGACTGGAATCCCCAGATGGATCTTCAAGCACAAGATCGTGCCCACCGTATTGGCCAGAAGCGTAGTGTTCGTATTTACCGGTTCATTACGGATGGCACTATGGAAGAGCGCATCTACAAGCGTGCCCTCAAGAAGCTGTATCTGGATGCGATGGTGGTGCAGCAAGGACGCATTCAAGGTGGGAGCAACAAGCGCAGCAACGGTACTGCTGAGGAGTTACTTTCCATGATCCGTTTTGGCGCCGAAGAAATTTTCAAGTCTCGCGGAAAGGATGTGACAGAGGCAGACATCGAGCAGCTCCTCGCTGACGGTGAGGCAAAGCAAAGCGCTCTTGAAGGCGAGTTGAAAACGTCATGCCAACAGTCGCTGGCGAGTTTCAAACTCGGCGCGGACGAAGAAAATTTGTACGAGTTCGAAGGCATCACGTACAACGAGCGTGACGCGGCGGAGAGCAAATCTCTACACATTGAGTTGCCGGAAAGTATCGTCGGGTCCGTATCGCAAGATGAACTGCTGGACTTGTGCATTCCGTACGGTGAGATCAGTAAATGCATCCTGCATCCGAACCTGAAAGAGGCGATTGTGTCGTTCCGCTCCGTCCTTGGCGCAGTAGACGCGAAGAAGGCACTAACAAAGACGAAGAATTGGACAATCCACTTTGCGAGCAGAGAGACAGCCACCAATCTGGTCTCGCGCGAGATGATCGACGCCTGCTTCAACACTGGCGCTGAAAAGCTAGGTCGTGGGCAACGTGTTCGTGAGGCTGTCGTTTTCTACAGCGATGAAGATGTCGCAAGGTTGCAACAAAAGCGAGAAAAAGCGCCACCGCTTAAGATTCCAAAGCCTCCGCACTTCCCTCCATGGCAGTTGTATAACGCGACTCGTCTCATCGAAATTCACAACGCTGAAGTTGCGATCATGGTGCGGAATTGGCGTATGAAGCACGATCGAGACGACAATGCCTCCCCGCGTCCAGGGACGTCGCCAACCGCTGCTAACGAAGACGGAACGATGCCGTCTGCGGGGGATATCGAGGATCTCACTCTGTCTAACCAAGAACAAGAAGAAAAGGAGCGCCTCCTTTCCGAGGGGTTCCCTACGTGGTCGAACCGCGAGTTCATCCGCCTTCGCGCGGCGATTACGACAGGAAAAGTTGGTATCACAGACTTCCGTGGCATTTCCGCTCGCGTTGAGACCAAGACAGAGGGTGAGGTTCGCGATTACATGCAAGCGCTCCTTGAACGGGGCCCTCGCTGCATTGCCAAGTTCGATGCGATTGAAGCGTCCGTCAAGAAAGCGGAGCGCAAGCGCAAGGAGGAACAGGACCTCTTGGAGGCGACAAAATGGAAGGTGGAAAACGTTGTGGGGAATGCAGAAGAGAACCTCAAGTTCCCGTCCAGCACTGCCCGCTACGACATCAACATTGATCGCCGCATGTTCTTAGCGGCCTACGACCGTGGCTTGGACGTCGTGTCGACCATCGGCCAAGAGATGCGTATGTCCCCTGACCTTCGATTCGATGTCTACTACCAGACACGTCAGGATGCCTTCTACTCATCCCGGCTCCTTCAGTTGATGACTCAAGTTTGTCGCGAGTGGAAGCAACCTGAGGAGAGTGGCATGACGTTGACCGATCGCACTCGACGCAGCAAGCGCACACGCGAGGGCGACGTTGTGGAGTCTCCCGAGGCGCCGAGTGTTGCTGAGGACGAAGTGTGAACAAACGTCGACGAAAAACAGAAGAGAGTTCGGAGGGAAAGAACTCTGTTGGAGGGCTTCTGAGGGGATAAGCTGCCAACAAACATAGACAGCAAAACAACGACAGGAACGAACAAACAAGGATAGAAAATAAGACACACACGTGAGAATCTGAGGTCACACACCAGGCAGGTGGTGATCGCCAGAGATGAAATCAGCGATGAAAGCGTCAGCCAAACTTTGCTCGCTACCGAGAGAAGCAACTTCTTTTTTTAGCAAAATTAATATTGCTGGTCCTTTACGTGGCACAGTAGGGTAAACGTTGTCTCTCTCTATGAAACGATACCAAATATGGCCAAATTTTTTTTTCCTTCGTGTTTCTCCGAAAAGCGCTCAAAGGCATACACACACACACACTCAAAATGGGCTGCTGCTGCTCTTCCGACTCCGTCACCGTTAAGA
>CYKH01001287.1:13092-29179 GCA_001460835.1 Bodo saltans
GGTGTTGAATTTGTCCCGTTAGATCTCAATTCTTTCCTCTCCAATGATGCAATCCCTTGATTATTTTTTTCTCTTGATTTCAAAAAAAAAAAGCTCTATTTGATTATGTATTCGTAGACGCTACGTGAAACAATTCATCAATGCCTCAGCAACCTGACCCACCTGTGTGGCCCTACATCTTCTCCTTTTCCAGCAAGCGTGTGGCGTTATTGAGACGTTTTGTCTCTCCAAGGCTTCGGGATGTGACTGGTTGCTGCATTGCGACGGCGAGCTTGGAGACATCGAGTGGCTGGTGGGAACTGTCGCAAGCGAAAGGGAACAACTTATCGTGCATCGTTGGAACGTCCACGGAGTTCTTGTCGGCTGATGTGGTTGGCATGAGGGAAGAAGCAATGTTCAACCGTTCTAGAAATTGGCTGAATCCGGATGCTTGTGCAACGTTGGATGTGAAGAAACACGAATTGCGCGGCCTTTCTGTGAAATCACGTTTTCTGGCCTCGATTGCACTCAGTGCCAACAACGAAGGAGGACGGCCGGGCTGCGCACTGAACGTGTGTCGATTGCCCTCGTCCCAACTTCAAACTCTTGTGCTGTCGGGGGTCATGGTAGGCTACGCGAGCCAAAGTGTAGAAGTGATTGCGCAAACGCAGACGCTTCGATGTGTAGCCTTGCGCGATTGCCGGATGGTAAGCGGGTGGTACGAGCTCGCCCATTTGCGGCTTTTGTCAACACTTGACCTTAGTGGATGTGGGCTTGACTTGGATCTTCGAGTCCTCTCGACATGTACATCGCTGCGAAAGCTTTTGATCGCAAGGAACCGCCCACATGGGTTTCATGCTCTGGCGCAAGTGACAACACTGGACTGCAGTGAATGCGCGTTAGAGACATTTTCTGCACTTGTGGCTTGCACAAGCATCACAACCTTGAACGCCTCCGGGAATCAGCCGCTATCAACCGAAGCACTTGCTGTTTGCCTCGTCGCGATGCCAAAGTTGAAACGTCTAGCTGTCGAGAATTGTGGGCGCATTTCGTTACCAATCTTATGTCGAGCTTTGCGAGATGCCGTCACTCACGTACCTGGCGAACCTGTGTACAACCGACAGCGCGACGAAAAGGTTTCTGATCATCAAGCACCACCTGCCTTGGAGTACTTATCATTTGGAATGCATGAAGTGGAGGGATTAGATGATCCTCATGCAAGCATCGGTGCCTTGAGATCGTTGAAACACGTCTACGTCTACGGCAAGCAGTCAAACGTGTATTCCTTGAAATTTGTGCGACAGTTGTGGTCTGCGCCATCGCTCACGCGCCTGACCGTGCGAGACGCAAACCTTACAGACTCCGGGTTGCTTCCTCCTTCGATATGGGCTGCTGTGGGAAACTTAACCACCCTTGAGTTGATTTCTTGCCGCATCAGCAGTCTTTCAGGCATTGAGCACTGTGTGGGGGCCCCACTAGAAGCCTTGTTGCTCGATGGCAACTACTTATCAGGCAACGACAAGGACCCATCGCTGGTGTCTCTGCTTCCTATCCTTGAGCGCGGTCTCAAGAAGCTGAGCATGGTGAACGCATCCGTTGAGGAGTTTGACTGGTTGCGAACATCATCTCGGTTCTCGTCGTCTGTGAGGTACCCAATGTTAGAAGCTCTCGACATCCAAGACAATGGTCACTTTGCAAGCGGTGGCGACTACATTGCAGTGTTCTTTCCGAACTTGAAAGTTTTAGGCCTTGCCCCTTCATTCCAGTTTGACCTGAATCGCATTGCCCAAAATTGCAAATCACTGGAGCAGCTGCATGGTATCCACCCCATCACTAGCCTTGGAGATATTGTCCCGTTTCGACGAGTCACGACGGTGTCACTTTATGAAAACTCATTGCTTCACGGCGTCTCGCTAACATTTCAATTCCTTCGGAAACTTCCAGAAATGTTTCCGAATCTCACAACACTCGGGCTGAGGGTGCACGAAGTGGTAGATGGGCACGTTGAAATCATTTCCACTCTCCCACTTCTTCGGTCTCTGGCACTGTTCCCCTCTCATAAAGTTCAGCTTGTGAATTTGACGTTATGGAAAAGGTTGCCGAGCCTTGCGCAAGTTGTTGTCGTCATTCCCCGCAAGCAAGATCAAGAAGCAAAGGATGCTTTGTACAACGAACTTCTTGGGCAGCCAACACATGTCGACGGTATTTCTTCGCTTGAGGTGGATGTGTCGCGTTGGATTTCACTCATGCCTGTCAATTTGTTTCCTATCGAAGTCGTTGATACGTGTCCTTGGTGGTAGCGTTGAATTCTTCATATTTCTTTGTGATTTTTCACAACTCCTCCCGAGGAAACTTCTTGGGTCACATGATTTATCGTGTCTTACCTCACTTTCTTTTGTTTTTGAATGGACGCTGCAAGATTTACACGAATTCAAAGCCGTAGCGATGATGAAGAAAGTGGTTGTCCTGATGGCCGTCGTGCTGGCCGCTCTCGGTCACGATGTGCAGCTCCACAAGGAGTTCCAATCCTTCAAGGCAAAATACCAAAAGAAGTACATCTCCCACGACGAAGAAATGCACGCACTCCGTGCATTCGGTCGCAACCGTGAACTGATCAACGAGATGCGCATGTCGAACCCCGAGGCTAAGTTTGGACAGACTCGGTTCTCCGACATGACGCAGAACGAGTTTATGAGCAAGATGTTGCGCTCCCATGCCAAGCCTGCCGCGCCAGTGTCCCCTGGACAGACGACTGCTGTGACGAGTGAGGGACAGGCTCTTCCCAAGGAGATCAATTGGGTCACTCGTGGTGCAGTGTCGCCTGTTCGCGATCAAGGTGATTGCGCCAGCGATTGGGCCTTCGCCGCTGTGGACAACATTGAGGGCGTTAATTTCGTGAAAAACGGTCAGCTCACGCTGCTCTCAACCGAAGAGCTCCTCTCCTGCACGAACAATGGCGACGCCTGCAACGGCGGTATCACAGCTGCTGCGTTTGAGTGGCTTCTCAACAAAGAGGGCGGCAACATCATGACCGCTGCCTCATGGCCTGGTGAGACTGGCACCTCAAACTGCACCTTTGTTGGTAAGACTGTTGGCGCCACGATTTCAGGATATCAATCGCTCGGTCAATCTGAAGCTCTTCTCCAGGTTGCCACAGTGAACTATGGCCCGATTGCCGTTGGCGTCGACGCTCTCTCTTGGCAGTTCTACGAAAGCGGTGTTCTCACCAACTGCAGTGCTTCTTCCATTGATCACATGGTCACTGTTGTGGGCTACAATGAGGAGGGCAGCACCCCGTACTGGATTGTCAAGAACTCCTGGGGCACCGACTTCGGCCTCGACGGGTACATCTGGATCCAGAAAGGCGTCAACGCCTGCGGCATCAAGGAGATGGCCATCACTGCCTTCGCCGCGAAGTACTAATGGCGATGATCTTTTGTTGAAGAATAGGCGGTTAATTTGTGGCCCCTTCTACAACCTCATCCCTCAACGCTCGCATTGCACGACGATGACAAGAACATTCACTTGTGGTGCGCCTACTTTTATTGACGTGTTTTGCTTGATCCGTGAGTTCGCTTCGATCTCTCCTCTATTTGTTCACTTCTTTCTCTGTGGAATTCCATCAACAGATCATTCGCGCGTGCTAACATTTACTGTTGACTTGAAAAGAAAATTGAAGATATTATCGACGCTCAAGTCACATTGCGGTTGCGTTGTGGTGGTGTAACTGTCATCACTCATTTGTTTTAGAAGCGAACAGAACAAAAAACTCAATATGAAGCGCCACGCTAGTATTGCTATTTGGGTTGCCATGTTGGTGCCCTCCATCGTCGTCGCATTCAATTTTGGAGGGGGCGGCGGTGGCAATTGCCAAATACCATGCGCATCGGGAACTTTTCCCTCATTCAAAGACGAAGCTGTGACACCGCTGACAGCAACTGGAGAAGGGAGCAGCTCCAATCACCTCGCCTTCACTGCTAACGGATGCGGTACAGATGCGGTGCGCGTCTCGACGCCGGATGAAGTTGTGCCATGCTGCACCGTCCATGATGCATGCTACTCCATCTGTGGCGTGGATCGTGCATTCTGTGACAAAGAGTTTAGCACGTGTTTGGAACGTGAATGCAGTCGGTTGCCTCGGCGAGAGGATGTATCAGCATGCATGGAGTCCAAGCAGATGCTATCAATGGGCGTTACGATGTTTGGTTGTGGTGCTTTCACCGATGCCCAGCGTGAAATGTGCACGTGTTCTACAAAAGCCTCTCGCACAGAACAACTGCAGAAGCTCGTTACCCACCGCCTGTACGGCCATCCGAAATTGAGTGAAGCACTTAAGAAGACTGACCAAGAAGTTGAGGATATTGCACGCCGTGTGGGGGACTCACCAAAGTACTCTGTCATGGTGCATCACATTCTACAAAAGTACAACGCTTCACTCATTGCGTTCAAGAGCCACAACACTGGCAACAAGAATTCTGAACTCTGAGAGGACGGAGCCTGCGCTACCACCACGTGAAGCTACTGCCGAGTAGCGACGAACCTTGTGTCAACTCAATTTGTTGCAACTTCTTTTTACTACTGTGAAGCCGTTTTCTGTTGAAGGAGATGCCAGCTCACATGTCATCCTCAATCTCATTTCTTTAATTTGACATAGAAAACAACACTTCCACCACATTCGATGGAGCCTCATAAGGCCTTGTCGCTCATGCAAGAGCTCCTCAGAAAAAAGGACATTCACCACCTAGCAGACGTTGTGAAGGATAGCAAACTGCATCGCACGCTGGATTTGATGCACTTGGTCAGCCTCGGCATCGGTTGTGTCGTAGGGGCAGGTATTTTTGTGATCACTGGCCAAGCAGCTGCGCTCTACGCTGGGCCTGCGCTAACCATATCTTTTGCACTTTGTGCGTTGCCATGCATCTTTACAGGCCTTTGCTACGGCGAACTCGCTTCGATGATTCCTATTGCTGGTAGTGCGTACAGCTTCTCTGGCCTTGCCCTTGGGGAAATTGTATCGTGGTTCGTCGCCATGTGCCTCACCCTCGAGAATCTTGTTGCTTCATCAGCCGTGGCAGTTGGGTGGTCGGCTAGCGTGCAGGCACTCTTATCAGAATTTGACATTTACATTCCAACCCTTGTCGCATCATCGCCTCTTATTGTAGATGGGGGAGATTTTATCACAACCGGTGCGATCATCAACGTGCCTGCCGTGCTAATCATCGTTGTCTTGGCAGCTCTTTTGTGCGCTGGAGTGCAAGAAAGTGCTCGGTTCAACAATATTGCCGTGGCAATTAAGATTACAGTTCTGCTTACCTTTGTTGCGTACGGTGCGTACTATGCACGCAACCATGACGCAGAGTTCAATGCGAACTTGACCCCATACATCCCTCCCAACGAAGGAAGCTTTGGACAGTTTGGTTGGTCTGGAATTTTTCGAGGGGCGGGTGTGGTGTTCTTTGCGAATGTAGGATTCGACTCCATCTGCTCCACCGCACAAGAGTGCATCAACCCCCAGCGCGACCTCCCATTGGGCCTTATGATCACAGTTGTCGTGTGCACAACGCTGTACATTGCGGTGACAACAGTGCTTACCGGCATGGTGCCGTATGAACTACTGAACGTCGACGCACCCGTTCTAGAAGCCCTTGTACATGTTGGTGCAGCACAATTCTTTCGCATTTTCGTTGCCATTGGCGCCATCGCTGGGCTAACGTCTGTTTGTCTCGTCTCATTGATGAGCATGCCACGTCTGCTGCTCACTGTTGCACAAGATGGGTTGCTGCCCCCGCTCATGGCACATGTCTTAGGTTCTTGTTTCTGCGGACACGGGCGATCCATCGCTGCCGGTACTGTGTCAGCACTGATAGCCGGACTTCTTCCGTTGACCATGCTTGGCGAGTTGGTGAGCTTCGGGACGCTCGTAGCGTTTATTGTCGTTTGTGTGTCGGCGTGGCGCCTACGAATCACTCATCCTGAGCAGCCCCGTGCGTTTCGTGCACCACTCTTCCCGTGGGTACCTATCGCTGGCGTCTCTGTTTGCTCGATTCAATTACTCTCACTTCCGCTGGCCACGTGGCGTAACTACGCCATCTGCTCGGTCATTGCAACCATAGTTTACTTTACCTACAGTCGGAAGCATAGCAAATTGGCCACCGACGAAGAAATATTCGAACGTGCACAGTCCGAGGGTCTCTGCTCACCCAAAGTTCTCGCTGATGCCGCGGTTGAAGAGATGGCGCCAGAAATGAAGACGGAGGAAGAACGGTTATCGCTGCCGCTTGAAGAAGAAGAACTTCGCGCCGTTTGACAAATAGAGATGAAACGAGACGGGTGTTGATCATCCAGTTGCAATATCATGATGGAGCAAAAGATGTCCTCTTCAAGGAACTCTGTCGACGGCTTTCACTGGTCTCCCTCTCAATGAAAATACACATTGGATGAAACCAGCGTTTCACATTTTATCGGATGTTTCTTCCTTTTGTTCACTTTATTTCTCTTTTTTGAAGGGCGAAGCGAATGATACGTTGCTTGCTGCCTCTTCCCGTGCGAGAACGCCTCCCTTTCATCACGTGAATTTCACCCCGGTTGAATGATGATATGTTGGCTCATAAATGTATCATTGATGATTTTGTCATTTCATTGTGAACCTTGTAAAGGAGGAAAGCATTTATTTTTTCGTAAATCCTCCGGTGCAGTTTCGCTGCCACAAAAAAAATGATTCGGCGAACATCGTCGCTGCTGTGGACAGCCAATTACTTCCGACACATAAAACCTTCTTCACAAAAAACTCTTCCTGCTCCTCGTACGAATCGCAACGGCTCTCCACCGTTGCCTGAAGTCGCCTCACAAACACATCAGCGTTCATCTCGCTCACGGCAAGCGCCTGTCGATATCTCAAACCTTTCTCATGACGCTATCAGAGAACAGCTGACGACCTCGAAGGCAGTGGGGCGCCCCAAACCGTCAGTGAAGCGAAGTGGGTTGTCGCCTGCGCACAATTCGGCGCTTGCGCTTGTTGGGCAGGCTCTGTCGAAGCTCCGCAATGGTGCACATGTGGACCACCTGAGGTTTCAGGTGATGTCTGAAGTAGTCCCTTCACTAAAACTCGTGCTACCAATGCCTATTCCTCGTGCTGGGCACCTGACCGGAATGTCAACAAACGCGTCTTCTTCTGCGAACGGAAAGCGTCGTTTGGTTGCCGTTCCCACATCGCGTATACCATCGCTAGAAAAGGCATCAGACGTTGAGGTGTCTCATTTCTTGGACAGCATCTCGCCGCCACCACCACGGGAGTTTGATGCGAACAGTGCAGCATCGCCCTCGTCTGGAGTGTTGCGTGAGGCCGACCCCATTTTCACGCTCGATGAAGTCACGTTGATGCTGCAGCTGGCAGTGAAGTTCGACGTAAAGGATGTCGATTTGACACTACGACTTTTGGGTGAATTTGAGCGGCTTCTCCTTTTGAAAAGGCGACAACGTGAAGCTCGCAACCAACGCCGTGCCGCACATGAAGCTGAAGGAGAACCTCTAACAGTTTCCTCGGTGTCCCAAGTGCCTCCAGTCAATCCCGATTTCAAATTTACTCCGTCGAGCGTCGCGCGCTTTTTGTATTTGGCATCTTGCGTTGGTTTCCTCGAGAACCACAACTTACAATTGTTTCTTCGATTCCACATCACTCCACTCATGAAAAGGCACGCATTCAGTCCTCGTCAGCTCGTTCATATTGCAGTTGCGCTATATCGCTTCGATTTGCACAAGGACTCTCTATTCGATATGACAATGAGTCAAATTGCTTCGGCCTGCAGAGGGACTTCCATTCGACCCTCAGCTGACCATGTGAGCGCAGTTTCCAATTTGCCGCAACTTCACTGCAGAATATCAAGAGATTCGTCCATTGCGCACCCGACCCATGACCTCTCTGTTGATATTTTACTGGAACTCATTAACTGTGTCGCATTGAGTATTCACCGTGAAGATGGTTTGATTGCCGCCATCACATACCGCATCATCTTCTTGTGTAGTGGTACATCCGTGACACGCAGACAAGAAGAAAGAGCTGGCAATTCTGACGAAAGAGACAGCCATCTGTTCGAGGCGTCAACAGAAAATTTGGGACCTTCGCCGCCAACTGCAGAACAAATTCATTTTGCTTGCACGATGTTTCGTCAAATGGAAGCACCAAACGAAGTGTTGGAAACTGCTTTAATGTCTTTAGCATCGAAGCATGGCATCATCCTTAACCACGGTGGCGACACGCGTGAAGAGGAGGGTGGCACATACACCGAATTTACTGGCGACTTAGTTAAGGTCCAGTAAAGCAAAAAGCATACATTTTTCGGTCAGTATGTCTCTAGGTTGCGCATTTCTGAATTGTAACTCTGATCTAACTTTGTTTTTGTTTTTGTTTTGTTTGTTCCCACCAAGACGCATTCCCAGGACACTGAGAAGAAAGAAAGAAAATTAACACTCCACAATTCAAGCATGTCAGACTCACCCAATTGTGTTGAATCTTCTCAGCAGGTAGGCGACGACGATATCTCTTCCTCTCCCATCACGCTTCCTCCTTCGCCGGAGAAGCCGTACCTTGCTGCCGCTAAATCAGCATCTTCTTCGGTTGTGCCGCCAAACGTTCAACTCAGTTTACCGACAACCCTTGCCACGTCAGGCGGCAACTCACTCCCCCCGTGGAAGTCTGGGTTTGGAAGCTTCAGTGCGATGGAACGTGGCGACACTCTCTCGAGTGCAGGATCTCACGATCGTATGGAGACCCTTTCTAACCTCACGTCTCACATGGAGTTAGAGTCGGTGGTATCGTGCAGCTGGGTGGACGATGATGATTATTTCTTGCAGTCTGCCATGCACGATATTCAAGTCACCTCCGGGCAGCAACAAGGCACAGCAAGTGGAAAAGGATGGAAGGTAGCAACCACGTCTGGTGGTGGCCGGCAGCAACGTGGCGGTGGGTCTGGAGCACCGCGAAAGCAGCAGCCGCAGCGCCAGCGTAACGGTAGCCACTTTCAAGGGGCTGTGTCCACAGCAGCGGTCTCGGGCACGTCATCGAACGCTCCCTCACAGTCCAGTGTATCTGGAGGTCGGTTCGACGCCTTGTCTTCCGAACCGAAGCGTCGTCGTTAACAGTCAAGAAACAACAAAAGACAGGCATCACCTTCTGGAAACCTCAAAACCTCCACAAAAACATCAGAAAAAAATCAAAGCAAAACAAAAAAAGTATCAAGTATCCCAAACAAAAGTTGAGTGTGTGAATTCGTTTAAGCGTCAAGATGGTGATGACTGCAATTTTCAACTACGGAAGACCACGGTTAATCCGAATATTTGTCGTGGAGCAGACACATGACACGACATGCCTCGCATGGGCACAAGGCCACCAAAAAAAGACTAGTGACGATGTGAAGCATTTCAAAAAGTTAGTTCGGTAGTTTCCTTTCTGATTTATGTGTGATTAAATGTGAAAGCTTGCTTGAGAGTTGCATTGAAGCGTTGGATTGGTTTTCTGGATGGAGTGTTTGCCGTTTGTTGCTGAACACCGAGTCATTCGGTGTTTTGAACGAGAGACGAAACGAGGCTTCACAGTACCTTCACATTATTCAATTCTGTCTTGTTGCTTGATTTCAAAAAAAATCATGAGCCCTCCTTTCTTTTTCCATGTGCCCCCAGTGTTGGCCCCTTCATGAGCGTGAACATCCGTGGTCCGCTCGTTGTATTTGTTGAGCTGGGTGCCTTTTTTTTTGTTGTAGGAACACTTAAAGGAGGCGTCTGTTGGACCTTTATACGCCTTTCGAAATTTACAACGGCGCATCTCTTGGTGTTTTTTCCTGCCTCTTTCCACTCGTAGATCGTTAGACCTGTTTTACTTTTATTCCTCGCGCAGACACACGTCCACACCTCACCATCACTTTTTATTTTGCGTCTTTGGGTATTGAAACAGACAAATCAGTGGGAGAAAAAAAAACAGTACGAACGATAACTTTAGGGCCGTGTTTTTTTTTTTCCTTTACCAATTCCCACCCCTCTATGACTTCCCCTCCCCATCCCTCAAGAGTAGTAGCGCGGCAACTTGCTTCCTTCATGTTGACCGTGCTTCATTTCTTCTTCCGGTGGCGAGTTATCTTTTTGACGAGGTGTTTTCATGTCTCCTTCACTTTGGTGTGGGAACTGCCGTTCGGACAACACTTCACGCTCACAACGCACACGAAACCCTCTTGGGCGTGTTGCCAGCAAACTAGCAATTCACACGGTTGTGCAGAGCTACCTAACATGAACCAGCGCAGTGAGCTGCGTTGGGGACGGCAGTTAAAAGCTTTGCCGAAGAGGGCGCTGACTGGTCGTTTGTACGTTGCTGTTTGAGCAGATTTTGTTGTTTCCTATCTTTGTGAGACTACGTTGGTATTTTATCATTTTTGGATTGTTTTCATCGACATCGTTAGGCTAGCAAAGGTAGAAAGGTGAGCGATGGCTGCAGCGACCACTTCATCTGCCCTTGCCCAACCATCCACCCAGGCAGCGTATTTTCGACGCGAATGACGGCGGGTCCACCTCCTCGAGCTGCCTAATAAAGTTCACAAGCTCGAATTTCGCCCAACATAAGTAACGAGGCTAGACAGTTAACGCAAAGTTTACGATCCCTGTGTCAACTGGTTTCTCGTTCAAGTCCGGTTCATTACACTCTACAGCTCTGATGGAAAACACTTTTCGAAGGATGAGTTCTTTGAGATTGCAGGCGAAGTGATACTCTCGAAAGAAGACAACGACAAAGAAAAGAAATTAGACAAAGCGTACGACTTGTTCGACCTCCACGGTAGCGGATCAGTCAGTGCCAAGCAACTGCACAGAGTGTTAGCTCAGCTTAACCAAGTGACGGAGCGGGCAGAGGCAGGAGGCACAATCGACGATATCAGTGAGGAATCTCTCGATGCGCTGATTAGAGATTTGGACGAAGACGGACTAGGAATCACAAAGAACATGTTCATCGACATGTTGAAGGATTCTCCTTCCATTCTGTAGAGTTTTGCAACAGCCTTGAACTCCTTTTGGGTCTAGTTGTAGTGTTTAAACACCTAAACACCAAGACACACTCTCATTCCTTTATATTTTTTCGAAAATAAAAAGCCAGTGGCCGCCCATTTATCGTAACAAAAAAGAAATCGAATGACCTCGACAAGCAAATCTCGCTTTGGCTTCAAGTGGGGTTCATCGAGTACCCCAACCTACACACCTGCTGAGCGCAAGGGTGAAGTATCTGACCTTCGCACGCAGCTCCGTGATCCCACCATCGATAAAGACAACAACCGTCGTCGAGATGTGCTGAAGAAGGTCCTCGCGTTCATGACCCTTGGTGTCGATACATCTTCGCTGTTCACGGAGATGATCATGGCCTGCATTACCAAGGACCTTGTCCAGAAGAAGATGATCTACTTTTACCTCTGCTCGCATAGCGAGACGAACAGCGACATTGCCATTTTGGCAGTCAACACTCTACAGAAAGATTGTAAAGACGAATCACCCCTTGTTCGTGGCTTGGCTCTCCGCTCTCTCGCCTCACTCCGTCTGCCACAACTGGCGGAGTACCTCGTCCCGACCCTGAAGCAGTGCCTCGTGGATACTGCGCCATATGTCCGCAAGACCGCCATTCTCAGCACACTCAAGTTGTACCGCATTTCCCCCGACACCTTCTTCTCGATGGGCCTGAAGGATAAGATGTACGGTATGCTGCGTGATAATGACGCACTTGTGTCGATGAATGCACTCGCCGTGTTGGAGGAGGTCACCGAGGAAGAAGGCGGTGTTCAAATCAATAAGTCTATCTTGTACTTCCTGCTGAATCGCCTTCGTGATGTCCCGGAGTGGCAACAGACCCAAATTCTACGTCTCGTTCTCCGCTACACCCCGGTGAGCGAAGACGAGATGTTTGACATCATGAACCTTCTTGAAGAACGCCTCCGCGGCAGTAACAGCAGCGTGATCATTGCGTGCTCTCATGTGTTCCTGTACCTCACGCAGAACTTACCCACAGTTCACAAGCAAGTCTTTGAGCGTCTTCGTGACCCACTCCTCACTCTCATGTCGACTGCCCAGAGCGTGGAGACGAGCTACGCCATTCTTTGCCACATCAAACTACTTGTGCAACGCGAGCCCAAGGTATTCCAGAACATGTTCAAAGACTTTTACTGCCGCCACACGGAGCCAACTTACATCAAGAGTGTGAAGATTGCCATCATCACTCAAATTGCGACAGAGACATCAGCATCGGCGATCATCACCGAGCTTGCTGCTTACGCTGGTGAGAGCAATCTCGATGTTGCACGTCTTGCTATCACCTCTATGGGTCACCTCGCTCGCCGCATCGAAAGTGCGTCTGGTCAAGTGATGCAGCACTTCCTCGAGTTCATGACGCTCGACGTCGAGCACATCCGTGGACAAACGCTCGTTGTGATGAAGGACTTCTTGCGCAAGCACTCCGACATCAAAGTCGTGCGCCCCTTCCTGGAGGCTCTCGTAAAGATCTACAAGGACATGAATTTCGAAGATGATGAAAGCAAGACTGCTCTCGTGTGGGTGCTGGGTGAATTTGGTGAGCACATTGAAGATGCCCCATATTTGATCGAGGGCATGTCGAGCAACCTTGTTCAAGAGCCATATCAGCTCCGCCTTGAAATCCTTACGAGCAGCATGCGTCTTTTCTTCAAGCGCCCTCCGGAAATGCAGCCAGTTCTTGGGCTTGTATTCCGACAGTTGATCAATGACTTCTCTCACGCCGATGTCCACGACCGCGCGTTGTTCTACTACCGACTTCTGCGCCACAACGTGCGTGCCGCAGCTCAAGTTGTCTGCACCGCAAAAGAAAGCGTTGCAACTCTCCTCGAAGACGACTTGTCTGAAGTCAGCGACAAACTATTTGAGGAGTTTAACTCCCTCAGCGTTGTGTACTTCACTCCCAGCTCCGTCTTCACCCGCAAAGAAGATGTTGATGATGAAGACGAAGAGGAGGAAGAAGAGGAGGAGGAAGAAGAATCAGTGGATGAGAACGCAGGGCTGCTCAGTGGCGGTGTCATCGAACTCACCGAAGACGTCACCATTGAACCACCAGAGTTCCAGAAGAAATGGGCCAAGCTTTCTGCGAGCGCCACCTTCACTGCGAAGATGAAGAAATCACCGGATTCCGAAGTCTTTGAGGAGGAGCTTGAGAACTGCAACATCTTCACGATGGCATCTGGTGCACAGGGAACCGCAACAAAAATGTACTTGTACGCACGCGAGGAGGGTGACAGCAACAACACTCACTTCCTTGTGGAACTGGTCCTCAACCAAGATGCTTCTGCCGTCGTGACGGTAAAATCTGACAGTCCTCACGGCCTCGGGTTTGCAGAACTTCTGAAGAAGGTGCTCAGCAAATTCTAATGACGAAATATTCGTCATAGGGGAGAGAGATCGACCGTGTGCTAGCGATGAGGTTAATTGAAGGTGCTTAGAAAGTGCAAGAACGCCGATTGGAAATTTTTCAAATTTACTTTTATGAACAGGAAACAATTGACGATATTTGCTCAAGTCACAAACAGTTTTTTTTTTTTTTCTCTCTCCCCGTTTTTTGCTTCAACGCTTCAGGTCCAAGCTATCAGCCTCGAGATCCCATGTTTACTCATAACCCCTACGGCCGCCGGTCCACCTTCTCTTCCACGTACTTCTGTGGTGCAAAAGTGAGTCCCAACAATCCCCGAGCATCGTTTGATCTCAAGAAAACGTTCGAAGTGACGCGCGAACTCAGCAGCGTAGGAAGCCCTGTAGTCCTTCGTCACTGCTGCGGCGTTGCTGGGTGCATCGATACCGTTGCTCGCGTGAATGGAAAGCCACGTATGAGCGGAGAATTCTGCTGCTGCGCCGAATCAGAGTGGCACGAACTGCTGTTAATCAAAGCCAACATTGCGGCCTTGAACAGGATCGCGATTGGTAGTGAACTCTTTACCATCACTTCCAGCCAAGGCGAGACAGACGTGAAGATTGATTTCAAGATGGGTCATGCTGTCAGCGTTCTTGAGCTGGAGCCTGTCGATCAGGGCTCCTATCATCTCACGCCCTCACGGTGCGTGTGGATTGCCAATCGCCAAGGGAAAAACAACAAAGACGCGAGCCCGCAGCCTCAAAGCACACACAGCCTCAAAGCCCCCAACATCGACCGTGGACACCAAGGTTTGCCCTTCGCTGAGCGTGTCACCTACTACTTCACTCCTGCGCTGCGTGCCATCTCCGACGACCTTTTTCGGCGCAAACACAAAATTTCATCGGCCACCGTCAATTGGAATGCGCCAACCTGCACTGCCACGACGACACTGGGGCTTTTCGATAAGCCACTCGCGCTGGTGATGCCGTGCCTGTGCGTTGACGTGTTTGCTGTCAAACCCAGCATCGAGAACACAAAAGAAGACGGTAACTCGCCAGTTCAACCAAAAAGCCAGCAAAACTCTAAGACACCTATTTCTTGAACCACAAAACAATCTGATTGCATAGTCAACGTGACAAAAGCGTTGCCACAATGCACCTGATGATTTTGTTGTGGATGAAACAAATATGTCTTGACACGTAGAAGAAAGAATAGCAGAAGAATTGAAACGTGCATCGTAGAAAAGGGAATCTCTATTAACCAATGTGATTTGATGTTTTGGGAATGTTCAAAAATTTGTTCCCTCTCCAACATTGCTTTTGATCATCCCTCTCGCGACAATTCCTCCCATTCGCGAAGCTAAAATGCCACAAACTGCTTGTTGTTCCCCTTTCTTTTTCTCTTTTTTAATTAGCCACACAACCGTTGCATGCAAGGCAACCAACTCCCCCCATTCCCACAAGGTATGAACCTGCTTGCTCAAGTTCCAGGACTTGGAGACCAAGCATTTGAATGTTTCTCTCTACGTCGCTCGAATTCCAATGGCGTATTATTGGTGGAAGTGATCCATGGATGTGGCAACTCAAACTGTAGCGCCTCATTGTGGCGTGATGCCACTCGCAACATTCCGTCCATGAGGTTGAGCTTTAAGTGCTTCACCGTAGGTGATGAGGCACGCGAAAAAGTGTTTTTGCAGATTATGGCGATGATTTCTACAATCCATTGCATCTCTGACGGTGTTGAAGCCTTTGCTCTCGCCTACGAAGATGGTCGCCGCATCGAAGAAGCTACGGTGGCATTCAAAATCGGTCACAAAGTGCAAGTGCTAGACTTCCTGAAGGATGGTCACGCCCTTAACCCGGTTGGGCACACTGTGTGGGCCGGGGAAATGCGAGGAGGCGGCGGAGAGCACAAACTCACCACAAGGAACCTCCTGAAGTCGAGCGCACTCATAGAGATGCCCTCCCTCGCTGTCCGCACCAATCATTATTTGGTGCCGACATTGCGATGCATTGTGGATGGGCTGTATCGCCGCTCCCATTGCCTGGCCAGCTCGAGCGTACGTTGGGATGCTCGCTGCAGCCAAGCTACCACGACAATGAAGCTGCTTGCCGACACGCATGCGATTCAAGTCAATCTGCCATGTTTGCGTGTCCACGTCTCCTTCAGCGAAATGTTTATTTCCCATCGTGCCTTTGCCTGTGTGGCGTGATGCCACTCGCAACATTCCGTCCATGATGTTGTGCTTTAAGTGCTTTACCGTAGGTGATGAGGCACGCGAGAAAGTGTTTTTGCAGATTATGGCGATGATTTCTACAATCCATTGCATCTCTGACGGTGTTGAAGCCTTTGCTCTCGCCTACGAAGATGGTCGCCGCATCGAAGAAGCTACGGTGGCATTCAAAATCGGTCACAAAGTGCAAGTGCTAGACTTCCAGAAGGATGGTCACGCCCTTAACCCGGTAGGGCACACTGTATGGGCCGGGGAAATGCGAGGAGGCGGCGGAGAGCACAAACTCACCACAAGGAACCTCCAGAAGTCGAGCGCACTCATAGAGATGTCCTCCCTCGCTGTCCGCACCAATCATTATTTGGTGCCAACATTGCGATGCATTGTAGATGGGCTGTATCGCCGCTCCCATTGTCTGGCCAGCTCGAGCGTACATTGGGATGCTCGTTGCAGCCAAGCTACCACAACAATGAAGCTGCTTGCCG
>CYKH01001300.1:0-12194 GCA_001460835.1 Bodo saltans
AACTTCCTCGTGTTTAACAAAACGTAAAAAGGTGGCACAAATAAAAAGCATACGTATTCAAACCCAAGAGCTTTTTTCCACTCCCACCCACCTCCCTCTTATTCAAAGACATATGTATGAACAATTATCAAGCACGCAGATTAACAAGCTTGATCAGCAGACCCAGAATGGGGTCCAACCGCGCGTAACCGAACAAGACACTTACACTTTGTCCACGAGTATCCTGCGTGATTCTCCTTACGCACGACACGATCGATGATCCTTCTTGGTTGCTTGCCTATACAGGAAGAGAAACAAAGCCATGTCACTGAAAGTGCGCGGAAGAGTGTGTGATCCGCCCTCTTTAAACTATCTTTCACGAAATTCCTTGTCTACGTCATTGCGAGAGTCGATGTTTCCCCTACTGCCCCTTCCTTCGTATCATGAACCCCTTTTGGGCAAAACACCAAAACACAGTTTCGTTCCCCCCCTCTTCACAAGCGTGTTTCTCTTTTCCTTTTCTTTTTTCTTGTTTTTCTCCCACTCGCGCACACACAGTCAAATATTTTCGTAACATTTTTTAGCCAACCCCCTCCCTTGATTACCGTATGTCACCCCCTAAGCCGCACGCCCTCTAAACCGCCGAATTCGGGGGTCAAAACTCAATTCTGGTGCGGCGGCTTAGAGGGTGATCTACGGTACATACGCTTTCTTCTTCTTGTTCCTTCCGCGTAAGCATCAGTTTCAGTTAATGCGCCCCCAGCTGAGCAGTCAGAAATCAGTCGAGAATCGTGTAGAAATGGAGTTAGTGTGAAAATAAAGTAAAATCGAGCCACCATTACCGCGATTTTGCGTTTTGAAAATAAGAAAACCCAAACCCAAACCAAAATAAATGCAGCAGCGCACTGTGCTGGTGTGTGAAAATCGCTCGTAAACTCTATTTTTTCTTTTTTTTTAATTTGACTTTTTGACATTATTACCTTAGACCGACAACGTTTCAACACAAGAAACAGACGATGTGAAACCAAACGGGACAACATTGCAACCATGGGCAATGCTTGCTCCTCTCCACCGGCTACGGGCCCAGCCACAAACGCACATCAGCCACCTGCCAAGCTCGATGATGGAGCAGCACATCGATGTAGCTTATCAGCAGTTGGTCATTCTACCACATTACTGTCCAATGAGGGGTCAAGCCACATCCTTTCGCCTCTCGTGCTTCCTCCCTCACGCAGCCTCCCGATGTCGACAGCTGATGTGGTGATGAGGCAGCGCAGCGCCTTTATTCCAACAGAGTCGCTCGCGATTTCCGCGTCGTTGCTCACTCCCTTGCCACCACCGCAAAGAGAGGATCGTCGTGCAGTGGTGAGTGCCCCGTTGCTGCACATGGCCGAGTCGTTGACAATTGAGATCCAACTAGGGACTCTTTCTAAGCCTCCACATCAACGCATGCAGCCACCACCAATTGCAGCATCAGCGATCGTGCAACCACCAACTGCAGAAGCCGAGTCATGCGTGAAGCTACCTGCGCGATCGTCCTCCAACACGACTGCCACACCAGACAAGCGCACCTTTCGGAACTGTCGCGCCACAACGCTACAATGCCACTGACGCTTTCTGTGAAGGCAGCGACCATGATGCCGACGGTGTCGAGGAATTTGACGAGGATGAGAGCAGCAGCACCCGAAACCTTCAATCCCTTGGCGACGCATTTCTTGTCATTGAGAGGGCTCCCTTCACACGTGGCAGTGGTGGCAACTTTAACGAGCTGTGTCCTTCCCCAGGCCAACATCGGCGGTCCACTGGCTGTATAGAACCCGCTACACCGAGATCGCGGTCGATTGGGTCTTCCTGCTCGCGCCATTCTCGAGTGAGTTTTCTCACACACGCAGTGATTCTTGGCGACCATCAGATTGACGACGAAGACGAGGAGGGCTGCGGTGGTGCTGGGGAAGTAGAACCGCTGGTGGCGGCGGGAAACAATGTCGTGGAGGGGGGCACACGTGGTACTCGAAGGTCATCGATCTCTATCGCAACAGACGCTTCGAGGTATGCTGATAATGGCCGCATGAATACCATCATCAGCAACTTTCTCATTCCCGCGACGCCAAGGACCAGTTGTTGTCTCCAAGACTCTCCGCATCACAACAGCAGCAGCGGTCACCACGGATATCTTATTCGCTCCCCCTGGAGATGAAGACTCTTTGTTTGAAGAAGTTGGTGTCTCGTTGTGCGCGGAAAACGTGCTGGTTCCCCTGGAGCTGCGCACCGACGTAACTTGGCCATGAAGAAACGGCGCTCAACAACAAAGTAGTGTCTTTTTTTTGTTCATTCATTTTTTATGTTTTTGCTCCTCTGCGCTCCTCTGTGTGCTGTTTTCAGCACACCCCAACCTATCGCGTTGGTAGCCTGCGTAGTCCTCCCACATTGTTTTATTCGTTTTTTTATTATCCTGTGTGCGATGACTCCTGTCATCTTTCGAGGAAAAGGATTCTTCCAAACCCAGCATCTCATCTTGTTGAAATTCATTTCTTTACGAAAAGAGACTTCCACCCTCGCTCTCTCTCTCTCTGACACAAACAAACACTGTCCTCTACTCATTTACGGGCTATCGCAGTACTATGAACTCGGTGATACAAACAGAAACCATCAAAGATATCGCACGCACACCTCACATGTGGTGTCTCTCTTTCCTTCTTTTTTCCCCCCACTAAAGCTTTTATTTACAAGCACTCGTTTGAAATTTCTTCCCTCCTCCTCCACGCCGTTATCTTTTTTTTTTTTTTCGTTTCGTTTTTGCTCCTGCCGCTCCACGCAATACCCACTGGAGATATTTCCTGCCATCTGTTCGTCCACTCGGTACAAAATGCTACTTGAAGTTGCGTTGCGAAATAATTCGCCAAAAAAGCTCGCACGGCCTTCCTTTGATTTTGCTGTTTTTTTTTGATTATGACGCTTCCACCTCCCACATTTTTTTTTTTGATTGAGCCCCCACACATCGGCGTTTCTTTCGTAGAGCACGAAGCCACGGCCGTCGCTTTACCATGAGGTGATGTGAATATTCACTGACGCCACTCCTTTTTCCGTTGTATGTTATTCACAATTACACACATGCAACACGGCATAAACAAAAGCGTCGCGCACCCAACACAGAGTAAAAGGTTCAAGAAAAACACAAGTTTCATTCATTCTGAAACCGGCAGCAAACAAAGCGCAACACGAGATCGCGCTACGCGAGATCTTTCCCCCCCTCTTTTTACTTTTGTGTGTGTTGTGGTTCAGATTCAAGGCGTACTCCATTTATTTGTCGACTGTTGCCTGCAATTTTCCTACTTGCGGCAGTTCGTTGCTTTGTAACCAAAGGCATTACTTTCCAACCGCTGCGCAACTCCAGCATTCACGGTGTTCTTGTCATTGCACTTCTTCTTGCAAAGATCTCTGCATCAAGATCTTGCTCTTCCTTTCTCGTGTCGGCTGTGGATAGTACCGATTGTGTTTCCACGTGTGTTGGGAGGCAGCCATTTTTACCAGCTTCGACCTCTCGGCTTATGATTTCTTTTTTCGACAGTTGTTTTTTAAATGCACACATCTATTCAAAACAGCATAACGATTCCTATTTGATATTGCGGTACTGTTGTTTTCTTACATTGTTGTTCACCGTTGTGCTTCCACGATCCTCTGGTGTGTCTGTCCCCCTTCGCTTGTTTCACCCTTTATTCACAATTACACGTGCTTCACGGAAGAAACTAAAGCGTCGCACACACAACAGAAAGAGCAATCGCGCTTTAGCCACTTCGTGCGTTGATTTCTGGATTCATGATTTTTCAACTTTTTTTTTGAAAATTAGACCCGAGCGTTTTATTTACGAAGACTTTTGTCCATATGGGCACTGCATGCTCTGCACCACAAGATGTTGGATGTGATAAGCAAAGGCTCCACGGTGATAGCGAAATTCATGTTCACAGAGCAAATGCAACCGCAATACCAACCGTTGCCTTCGATTCTCACAACAACGATGATGGCCTTTGCGCCAACAAGCATTTTATCCCGCCTGATCAGTTGCCTGCAGCGTACCAACACGAGCTGTTGTTACGCCACACTCCAAGCTCAACCAGTGCGGAGCAACAAGAATTCAGGCGAGGTACAACAAGTGTCACGGCGACTTGTGTCAGCGAGCAACTTCTCACAGCAGCCACGGGGATCCCCACCAAAGTTCCGCCGCTAGCTGCTGTGTGGCGTCAAGCCTTCCCCCCTCCACCCTGCTCGGGGACGGCGTCATCCCATACTGATTCTTCTCCATCCCATTTCTTATGGAGCAGCACCACGAGCGGTGGTGGTGGTGCAAGTGACACCAACTGTGATGTATTGTTGTTGTTGGAAAGTCACCACGTCCGGAGTGCTGCGCCGTGCAAGAGTAGCACCTCAGCAGATATTCCTGACACCAAGGCCCACCACCACCATCGTCACTGTGAGGTGAGACTCTCATTACCTGAAGCACCAGCGGATGCCGATGCTGCGTTGTCGACGAGGTCACTAGATTCTTCATCGTCACGACACTCGCATGTCAGTTTCCTTCCACATGCTGTTGTTCTAGGTGAGTCCCACGGAGGAGGAGATACATACGAACAGCATGTTGGTAGTACCCCTGTCACCGTAGTCCAGCGTCACCAGAAGCCAAATTATTGGTCCTCACATCCACCTGCTGACATCGATGGTGCCAACAGCAACAACGCTACGAAAGCATGCGATGTGGATGAGGAGGTGGTGTCTCCTCAATCATTTTTGTCAACGACTGATGGGGAGTCGTTCTTGTTGGACGTGAGCAGCTTGGCGAGAGGTTCATCCAACCGAGGAGGAGGAGATGTTCTGGTGCCATTGTCTCTCACAATCCCACATCGCAAAAACATTGCGCAGAAGAAGCGACAGGCGCAGTAAACCATGTGCGTGAGCTGCGTTGATGACAAAGGAACGGGGGTAACAAAACTCGCAGCTATCAAAATTCTTTGTGTAGCCCTTGTTTTTATGTGTTGAATGAGCAATCGGCACTTACACAATTGCAATGAGTGATGACCAGGCGTGCTCGCCTGCCCCTTACAACTTCCCCATCTGGTGATGACCCCACTTCTTTGAAGGCATTCTTTGAAGGAATTAAATTGTTTCTGCTTTGATTTGATTCTTGTGAACAATATGTTCCCAACAACCAGTGTGTGCGCGAGTGCGTGGTGACACCACGACAAAAAGGAAAAAAAAATGCAAAAAAATGGATCTTAAGAACGCAGAGCTGAGAATTTGATTTTGGAGCCTCATACACACGTTTATGAAACCCCCCCACAGTATTTTGCACGATGATTTTTTTTTTGAAACTGCTGTCCGAACGCACGTATTATGAGTCACACCAAACTCCGCTTAAAAAAAAAAATCGCTCTACCCATTCAACACCAAGCTTTAGTTCTTCCCACTCATTCAACTCGTTTCAAAATTCTCTCCTCACACATTCAAATCCGCCAGCTTTTGGTTATAGGAGTGTGTTCCCTTCCCCCTTCTCTTTTGCTGTGCAGTTGCAAGAAGATGACTTTACGCCACTTAATTGTGATCGCATGCAGCAGAAGTTTGTTGAAGACTATAAAACAACATCGATGAACGGTTGTCGCCATATCACCGCCAAAAAAAAACCCCTTTGCTTGTTTCCCCTACATGAAGGGATATGAGTACTCGATCGGCGGAGCCGAATCCAACACTGTGAACTACAAAAAGATTTCCCACACAAATTTGAGCTCATGGGCGGCGGTTGTTCCCAGGAAATAACTTCGCGCACTCGCAACGAAGTCAGCGACAAAGCAAACGAAACGAAAGCCAAGCAGCAGGCTGAAACGTCAACACCGAAGCGTCTCGCTGACGACCTACCAGTCTCTGACATCGATGCTGAGCACATGGAACGAAAGAAGATTGTGGCTCATGCCAACCAACGAGGGCGCGGCAGACAGCCTCGCAGCCCTCTGCAGCAACCACCAGCGCGTAGTCTGACAACGGTGGCCGAGTCTTGGTCACGCTTGTCTGCCTCGCACTCACCTCCTTCGTCACGAGACTTGCCACAACATAGGGCAGCAACAACAACAAAGGCGAAGACAAGAGGCACTCCTCCACCGTCACCGGCAGGCGTCGCGTCGTTGGGGACTACAATACTATTCACCGTTCCGCCATCGCCTCGCACACCGCATAGCTTTGCTCACAGCTTATCGCGTGAGGACAAGAGCGACTCGCCGTTGATATGCAGCGACACACGACGCTTTCACTTCCCTCCATCTACACAAACATCAGCTGTGCCAGCGGTATTACAGTCCGTGCCTCAAGCTCCTAACGCGCTGGTCCCCTTGCAGCTCGTGGACGAGTACATGGTGGTGTTCGGAACACATGCTCCATTGTCGTCAGCAACAGGAGTTGCCGTGGAGAATCATGATATGAGCGTCAGCCACCTGACACCTCGGGCTTCAGGAGGGACGCTGCTAGTCAACAACAGCTCATCTGCTGGAGTCCCCCTCGTTCACAAGCATCAACAACACGAGGAGGATGAGGGAGATGACATTGGGTACGACATCATCCAACGATTCGGTAGTGATGCGTTTGAACCTCTCACTGCTCTTGTGGAGATGACAGAAACAAGTCGTTCCAGTGGAACCATGGGGAGCCGCTCGGTGAGCCCGAAGTCCATGGCATCGTCCAGCTCACGCATTTCACGTGTCAGCTTTCACACGCATGCAGTTGTTCTAGGAGAATGTCACGACGCGCTTGACGTACCAAGCGACGGTGACTCTCGATTCCGCATGATCCTGCGAGCGACCAGTACCCCGGACTCACGGTCGTTGACGCGAGACGACATCCAACGTCCCTACAACAAAGAAAGTCAGGTTGTTGCTCATCTACCTTCCCCCATGTTGTCGTTGACTCATGTCGCAGAGGCGGATTCATTTTTCGAAGATGTAGGTGTGACACTAAGTGCATCGAACGTGCTTGTGCCTGTGTCCCCTGTGTGCGTTCAAAAGCATCACGTGGCGAAGAAGCGAACGCTGTCCCCTAGCAAAGCTCAAGTGCACAAGTAACCCTCACTCATTTCTAATGATTTTCTTGATGCGTGGCGAAGGATGAGCCGATGGCCACCCTCTTTGGTCTACGGTGTCGTGGACTTTTGTGTTTCAAAAAAGATCGTTTCGAAGAAAGATTGCATCGACCGAAGCGCCTTTTAACACACATTTCAGTCTGCATAATCACACGAAGAGAGCTTTTGTGATCAAACTGAAGAAGCTGCGAGCGTGCTGCAAAGCGATGACGCTAAGCGAATATACCCAAGAATTACCAGCCGTCCCCCATAATTGCTTTATTTTAGTTTCTTCTCGCTCTTTTTAATTGTGTGTTGCGTCGTTTGTGCCTTTTACTACTGCGCTTCCTTCCAACGAACAGCAACACCACAAGAAATTAAGAACCCTCCCCACTTCTTGACGCCCATTCCTAAGCATTACACGTATTCAAAGAAGTGCTCAGTAATATTACGCGGTATTTCACCATTTGTTACTTTCATTCCACCCGATCTTATGCTCGCTGGAGGGACATGACTCAAACACACTCCTTGTGCAAACAGCTGGTAAGAAGAAGCATGCCTGAATCAAGGTGAGATTGACTATTTTCTTTTTTATATATTGGTAAATAAAATTGTGAGTTGCATTAACAGTCCCGGTGCTTCTCCTGTTGCTCACGTCACCCCACACAGAGAGCGGAAACGCGTTCACATTCACAGGAGATGGGAAGTACGTGCTCATTCGGAATCGTTGTTTCCGATGACTCCACCTCAACAAAATCTACATCCTTCAACCAACGCCAAGGAAATGTCGACTACAACGATTGTCTTCCCGCAGTTCCACTTCGCCGTGATAACCAACATCGCAGCAACCCAGGCTCTCCAGCTGCCAGCGGCGATCGAACACCTCACTCCTCACAGCCCTTACACGAAATGATTGCGTCAGGCTCGAGAAGTGTGCACAGCAATGGAGTGGTGGAGACGGAAGTACTGCCCCCTGCGCAACCACGAGCCGCCCTGCCCACATCCGCCAAAACCGATGGTGGTGATGAGGACGATATCAGTGGTGGTCTTGAAGGCAGCTACAACTGCAACCCTCTCTCCTACCTCACTCAATCCCACGACACGTCGCTTCGCTCCGTAGGTGGTGTTGATGTGCGACCGTTGACTCCTACCGTGTTCCCATTAAGCCCCAGAGGATTGTCGTTGATGCAGGGAGGAGGAGGAGGAGGACGAAACGATACGCATCCACTCGAGGAGGGCGAGGAAGGTGACCGTCCACGGCCTCTATCCTCGGTGTTCTCTTCCGGGACCTCGTTTTTTGGAAGCACGTCTTGCACCTCCCATCTTTCCATCCATAGTCGATGTGCGAGCCCATCTCAGTCTGGCGCTTCTTCTTCTGTCACGGATGGACGACAATTGCGTGTGAGCTTCCGTACGTATGCTCTCGTGATGGGAAATGAGCAAGTGCTTCTGACCGAAGGTGATGAGTCGCCAAAGATCTCTGTCCACACCCCTCAGGCATGCCATCCTCAGCAGTCTGCGATTGTCTTCCCAAAGTCGCGAGGTCTTAACCCACTTGACCCACCACTTTCTCCACAACTCGGCAGCGGAGCCTCCGAAGGTGAGGCGGCACCGATGCCACTCACTGGTCCCATGTTTCCACCCATCACACCTCAAATTAACATCCCCAGTATGTGCGGTTTGGCATTTTCACGGTCATCCTCGTGCCAGTCGGACTTGGAGACGTTGTGCGAAGATGTGGGGGTGGCAGCAAGCCCCGCAACGATCTTAGTTCCGCTATCGCCCTTGTCGCCCCAACGACAACAAATTGCGCTTCGGCGTAAGCGTTCCGGTGCTGCAGTGACAACAACAAATAATACGAACCACAACGGTGGCAGTAGCAGCAGTGGCAGCAATGGTAACTTCAGCGTTGTACGACGACGAGCTCGCCGTGGTAACTCACCGGGTGGTAGCACACCTTTAGCCGAGCATCAGTGGCACCATTCCTTTGAGGAGATTGGATTGGATATACACATTTGAGCCACCGTGTGCTGCTTCGCGATAGTACTTCTATCTTGGTGTGTCCTCACAGGATGAAAACACAACAACTTACCACTATTGTATCTTCCCACCATGTGTGCCTGTTTCCCTTTCACATTTAAATTACGCTAAAAGAAGTACACGGCAATGCCACGCTGGTGTTGTGCTGCAGGTTGCAACACCAGAAAGTTTGTTCAATTCAACGTGGAGGAAAGAGATCGAAACATGCCCCCCTTTTTTCGTGCTGTTCCCTCTTTTTCGTCACGATTGAATTAAAGGCAGCACCCACCATGCTGTCGTTAGCACAGTTGCGTAAGTCTTGGTTCTCAACATCCTGTTCACGTTTTTTTTTTTTTTTCTGTCACTCGCTTTCTCTTTTTTTTTTCTTTTTCTTTTCCCTCTTTTTCTGCCTCACTCCGCCAAGGTTTTCTTTTGTCAAGCTCGCGAGTGAGCGAGTGCTCAAACTGCGATGACGCGGTTTTTTTGAACGTACTGTCATCTGACCCACCTCTGTGTCAGGCAAGCAGCGTTGCGATGAGAAAGACGACATCAAATCATACAACTCTCTGGAAAAACAATCAAACCTGTGACAACAATCAAGAAGTACTCACCGCGTGGCAGCGCACTTTTCGCCGAGCATCAGTGGTACCAGTCGTCATTGCAGGAGATTGGATTGGATATGGCACTACACAAATTTGAATTTGAGCCACCGTGTGCTGCTTCGCGATAGTACTTCTCTGTCCTCACAGGATGAAAGTACAACATCTTACCACAATCGTTTCCTTCCAGAATTTGTGTTTGTTTCCCTTTCACATTCAAATTACAGTAAGCTGTAAGCTGAAAAAAAAGAAGAAAAAAGAAAAGAAAAATTCAGCAAGTACGCAAAAAACACTGGTTCTGATTACGTGTGAAACGAGAAGTTTCTTTTTTTCCCCAGACAATGCTATGACGATAATGCTTGCAAATGTTCAAATCGACAGCTTCACGGCAATCTTGTGCTGGTGTTGTGCTGCAGGTTGCAGAAAACAGTACGCCTTTTGAATTCAACGTGGATGAAAGAGATCGAAACATGCCAATTTTCTTTTTTGTTTGCGCGTTGTGCTCCTCCCTATTTTTCGGCGCAATTGTAATCGAAGGCTGCACCCACCATGCTGTCGTTACCAGAGTTGCGTAGTCGACCATCACCGAAGGCTCGGCTCTCAACCATCCTCTATTTCCGCCCCCTCTTCATATCACGTTTCCTCTCTCTCTCTCTCTCTCTCTCTCTCTCTCACTCTTCCTTGTTTTTGCCCCCTCTTTTTCTGCCTCATTCCACATAATTTTTTTGTCGAGCTCGCGAGTGAGGGAGTGTTTCTCTCTCTCTCTCTCTCTCTCTCTCTCACTCTTCCTTGTTTTTGCCCCCTCTTTTTCTGCCTCATTCCACATAATTTTTTTGTCGAGCTCGCGAGTGAGGGAGTGTTTAAACTGCGATGACGCTGCTATTATAAACGTGCTGCCTTTCGACCCACAGAGGTCAGGCAAGCAGCGTTGCAATGGAAAAGACGACATCAAATCACACGGCACTCTGGCAAAAAAGAATTTATAACTGACATCGTGCGACAAGTTTTTTCCCCCAACGAATGACCGAGCGCACCCTCTGCAACGAAGCCTCTCTTGGACCCACGCTCGACACAAAACAAGTGAAAGAAAAAAATTATCAAGCAGTGCAGGAGAGCAAACGAAGACTGCGAAAGTAAAGAAAACCCGTCAAAAATAGCAATCAAGAGAAATCAAAAACGAGGATTAAAACGATCGTTTTTTTTGTACTACTACAAAAGTTTCGTTTGCAAGGTGCTGAGTGTTACTGCGTTAGTACGTCACAATTGGACAACATCTGTTGTTGGAAGAACAACAAATGAAGAAGTAACGCGTGCAATCTGCCACCTAAATCTGCCACCTAAAAAAACAACAAAAACAAACAAAACCCGGGAATATTAATCTCCATCACAATTCTTGTTCGTTGAATGCCATGCAACTCTTTTTTGGCTCATTGTTCTGTAACACATTTCGCCAGCCACATAGCACCACGGCTCGAGGAAATAAAGATTATTCACCTTCTTCAACGATTAAACGAGCACGCACATTGATCTTCTCGCCCCCATAAGTAGCACACCACAACCGACGCGCCATTACATGTGATCAACCAACTGACCATGGGGAACAACTGTTGTTGTGTGCCGCTAGAGCACATGAAAAAGTCCATGCAGCTTTCTGGCAGCGATGAGGAGCCCAGGAGAGCATCCGTTGGCCTCACTAGCTCGAGGGATAACTCCCACCCCACCGCGCCGTTGACGACATCAATACGAGTGCGCAACTTTGATCAGAGAGAGAACAACCACAACAAATAACTCCCCATCATTTCTCATACAGATGGGCAAGAGCTTGCCTCTGTGCGGCCAGCGCTTCAACAACTCATGGGAACCAACAATCCTCCGCCCTGCGTCGACTGTTTGAAGTGCTAGAAAATGACTGCTTTTACAATACGAGTGCGCAGCTTTGATCAGAGAGAGAACAACCACAATAAATAACTCCCCCCCATTTTTCTTTGCTTACTTTTTAAAAATAATCTTTGTTGGTGTTTTTTATCCATTCATTTTTTTTCACGCACGTTCGTTCGTTACATGCTTTATTACTAAGAAATCCGCGTCATTTTTCTACTTTTCGACTTTTCGAATTCGTTCTGTCTCCCCGCACAGCTCTTCGTTTCCCCCAACTTGTGTCCGTTCATGCTGCAACAACAACATCAACACCACAAGAAATTTAGAACCCTCCCCCAACTTCTTGACGCCCTTATCTAAGCATTACATGTTCAACGAAGTATTCAGTAATATCATGCGGTATTTCACCGTTTGTTACTTTCATGCTTGACCTTAATGCATCTGGAGGGACATACCTCAAACACACTCCTTTGTGCAAGCAGCTGACAAGGAGAAGCATGCCCGAGCCAAGACTTTTTTTAATCGGTAAAGCAAATTGTAAGGTTCATAAACAGTCACGCTGCTTCTCCTGTTGCTCACGTCACCCCCACACAGAGAGAAAGAGAGCGTTCACATTCACAGGAGAT
>CYKH01001302.1:0-11476 GCA_001460835.1 Bodo saltans
GCTATGTTTGACAGAACGTTTGCCGTTCAGGCCGTTGTCACCTCATCGCAACCACTGGTTGAGTATGTCGAATCCTCTGGCTCGCAGCAGTTACTATGCAAATTGTTTGCAGATGTGAACGCCACTACTGCAGAAGCGTCGCTTATCTCATTTCGTGTGGTCTGCTCAGATCCAGTGATCGGTGAAGTTGTTGTTGTACACGACGTAGACAATATTTCTTCGGTATTCAGCGCATTGCCGTGGGCTGGTGTTTCATCGAACTCATCAGCCTCCAGCGGCGCACAGCAGCTAGTGCTCGTTGGCCCAGCAGCGAACGACCCAGGGAACTGGGCAGTTGCTGTGTGGGACACCGTCACTGGAGCCACCATTAGTATTCAAATGAATTCTGACACCACTGCACGCGGTGATGTTGGTCGTTGTCACTGTACATCCGTTGCAACGATTGTGTGCGTCATCACTGACCCAATGGCCTCGTCATCGTCGAGTCTTAGGAACATTCGGTTAGCGCAGTTTGCGGTACCAACATCACCATCCTCATCGTTGACATCCAGCAGCAATATCACAACCAGTGTTGGGGAGGTACAACAAATTACCATGTCAACCACAACAATATCTACTTTAGTGGTCAACGTGACGTGCCTGGAGCTTTCCTCAGCGCTGGATGTAGGAGTTGTGGCGTTCCATGAATCCGTCGCGTTTGGCTCTCAATTGTACGTGTTCGAGGTGTCGACGATGCAGTTGATGGGCAGTGTGACAGAGATCCCGACAAGCATCATTGCAGTGCTCCGCATGGACTCTGTGCTTCGATTACTGTACGTGGTCCGTGAGAATGATGCAGCGACGACGTACTCTGTACTAAACCTCTTTGGTGTGCTACGCGTCTCACCAAACGTAGTGGACGCTGAGGGCGGAGCCACAGTTACCGTCACAGGCGCTGGGTTTCCAGTGCCCAACACCACGACCGACACCGGATTGCCTGTTTGGTGTTACGTCTCTGCGTCGATGGTGCCTGCGGTGGTGATCAACCGCACAACGCTCCTTTGCACCATCCCTCCTTCCCAATCTGCTGGAGGCGGTAGTGTCTGCACCTTAGACTCACTGACAGTTGTGATTGGCGGCGTTTACCAGAACCGCACCACTCAGAAGAGCACTACCATTGGTCTGTATCGGCCTATTTCGGCTCAACTAGAGAATGCAGTCACGTACCCCAATTGGCTTGATGGCTACGGGCCTTACAATTCGGCATTTCAAGTGATCCTTGTTGGGTTTGGATTCGTGTACTCCGAGGCAGCGGCGTGTAGGCTTGTACGAAAGAGCAACAACAGCAGCAACGGAGCAGCAGGAGCAACTTCCTTGATCTACACTACGACGAACGTGACGTTTCTCAATACCACAGCAGTCATGTGCTCGATGCCAAGTGGACTCCCTCCGTCGTTTATTGCCACCGCCTTCTCGTACTCCCACGATAACTTCTACTTTGGCTCAAGCGTAGCAGCGTTTCAAATTGTTGGCGCCATTGATGGCATTGTTGCCGAAGTTCTTTCGACTGCAACAGGCGAAGAACCGTCGACGACGACAGCACGACAGCCCGGAGTCATGATAGCGGATGTGATCTCAACACTTCCGACGATTCTTATCCACACCACCGACACGTTCGGAAACCAGCGACGTCGACTGTCATCTTCAGACTTGTCGTTTGTTATTCAGTGCACGTCGCTACTGCCCTCCGTGAAGATTGCGGGCAACGCAGAAGTAGTGGGATTCACAAACCCTTCTCGCCTTGTCAGTGCCACGGATAATGAAACAGGAACGGCGACCATAGACTACGTTGGTGTCTCGAAACCGACTGCAGGCGTCATGACGTTGTACTGCTACGCTGTGGTGAATTTAGCTTGGAATGCAACAATCGTCATCACTGTGCTCGCTGGTGAGGCCAGTGCACTTCTGGTAGACAAGCCGGCCTCTTGGGTGGCTGGTGTTCTTAGTGCACGGCGTCTACAGCCGAGTCCTTTACTTTTTGTCACGGACGCAGCTGGCAACATTGTGCCCGGAACATCATCTTCCGCTCAAGTATCCTTTTGTGCATTTTATTCCAGCTCCGATGTCCCGTCTGTCATCAGCAACACAGTCTCCAATCCAAGTGGCAGCAGCAACAATAACGGCATTGTGAGGGCAACAGGAACAGACACTGGCGCACTCTCTTCTGACGGTACGTATGCATTTGAGAATGTGCTCATGCGCACCGTTTTTGACACTACCGCGTTTATGACCTTCACAGTGGGCAACGTACAATCCTCGTTTACGATTACAGTGCCGCAAGAATCGTGCGTGCCTGTGCTGGAATACGCAGTGCCGCAATCCTTTGTATGCCTGCCGTGCCCTGAAAACGCAATTTGCGACGGAACCTCGTCCATTGTTGTGCCACCAGGATTCTGGAGAACCTCATCCGATACCTACCTGCTCTACGATTGTCCAGGAGGCAACGATGCGTGTATCGGAAGTGGTGGTAGCGGTGACTGTCGCCCAGGATATCACGGGGTTCGCTGCGCCTCGTGTGATGCGGGATATGGCCGCTCAGGACCGACGGCTCTCAGCAGCACATGTGACTATTGTCCAAGCAAGGCAGTCAGTTGGACGGTAATTGTCGTGATTTTTCTTGCGTTTGTCGTGATTGTCACATACCTCGCGATCGCCTCGATGCCCATTCTCTGTGCTGGAGAGATTGAGTTGTTTGCCCTTGCAAGGGACAACGCAGCTCAAAACCCTTTTGCCATCGTCGCAAAGATTGTCATTTCACACATCCAAATTTTGAGCATGATTCCGATTGAAACACTGGAGTTGCCTCGGTGGTTTCGCTCTTTTGTCATTGGCTCTGGGCGTGTGCGTATGAGCCCAAGCCTTTCGTTCGTCGCCTGCGAGCTAGCAGCAGACGACGTGGAGCTTTTGCACGTTTCATTGTATCTCATGCCCATTGCCATAGCATGCTTTGCTCTTGTAGCATTGTCAGTTGCCAGGCGCAGGCTCAACGCCGATTTGGTGCAAGAGAAGGCAGAATTGACTCGACGCGTTGCAGCTCAAGGAAGTGCAACATGCTCTCACGAACGCAGGAACCTTGCGAGAGTGTTGGCAGGCAACGATGAGATTTACTTTTCCAACATTGTTATCAATCATGATGAGATATTCCGAACGAAACCACCACGCGATGCGACTCAAAATAACGAAGGCGTGACCAACGTCACCAACACAGACGATGACGACACCGCATCGAAGGAAAATACTGTTGTGGAAGAAGCACCTTCGCCACTTATGCGACACAACAACATGAACCGCTTGCCACCTCGACGAATCTCTGACGACTCATTCGCGGCAGCAGCTACCCAACAGTCGCGTGAAGCACCGCATCAGCAGCAACCACCATCCCCCTCGGCCCACAGTTTGATTTCGATGACGCAGCCTGATGTGACAACAACTCAACAACATACATCCAAACCCACCGAGATTCTCGACCGAATGTCACGTTACGAAAATGATAGTTTGCAGTCGGCCACTACCCCACAACCACAAGACTTGGCGGCGGAACTTTCTCCTTTTCTTATTCAATCCTATCCTAATCATAGCGCATTTTTTGAAGCTCAGCAACCAAGCGACGTGTTTGCTGCGCCATCGTCGTCGACGTCACCAGGAGGAGTAGCATTCCATCATCCAGACCCTGTCGCAAACGAAGGAGGTGCGTGTTGTCCCTCTGACGCAGAAGCGCCCATCGCAAGCGCCCAGCAGCGGCGAATGTCACTTCCGTTCACTGCAGAGCCTCTTTCTCGCACAATGACTCCTGCCACGGCGTCATCATCAGCTCCTCTCAAAACAACGTTGGCACTTCCAACAGGAGGTGCTACTGCTACTGAGAACGAGCGGCGGTTGTCACAAGATCGCAAACTATCCGTATCGGCAACATTAGCACTTCCAGTGAGTAATGAAGAGCGCCGCTCATCGAAGGACCGTAAACTATCTCTTTCAACAAGCCTCACCCGAATCGCCAACAACAAAGATTCTGAAGAGAATAGTGCCGATGTGCAGCGACGCGTCTCCCAACTGCTACAAGAAAGCTTTAACAATGGCGGCGCGATGACGTTGTTGCAGTTCAAACCTCCCACTTTTTCAAGTGACACGAACCTGCATGATGCAGCAGGCGATGCGATTGCAAGTCCACAAGAAACAGCAGCTGCGGAGGAGTCCATGAAGACATTGCATCGCCGTTTGTCACTCTTACTGCACCTTGACGGACCGGCATCCCCTCAGAAAGTGGAAAAGATGGCGAAGATGATCATTGACAACGCCGCAGTACATGCCGCAAAGAGCCATTTAGAAGCAGAGAAGAAACGAAGCGACTTTGTCGGCCGCACTATTAACGTCCTACTCGTTTCAACGGTTGTGATGCTCTTCGTGCTGTACCCCGTTCTCGTCGCTGGATCGGCCTCACTTCTGAAATGCGAAACCATTGACTACGGAAATGGCAAACCATCGCAAAACGTTCTCGTATCGGACCCATCCATCAGCTGCGACACGGATGAATTCTCGTCTTATGTGCTCGCGTTAGGTTGGTCGGTTCTTCTGTTCATTGGTATCGGCGTTCCCGTGCTTAGCGTCGCTGCCATCGTGTTCCTTCAGCACGCCACTTGCCGCGGTGACCTGCATATTGCCAAGTTGCTTTTCTTTTTTGTCACCGGCGGGTATCGTGATCGAGTGTGGTTCTGGGAATCCATCTCCCTGATTCGAAAGATGATTCTTGTGCTCTGCATTGGCGGCGCTACGATCGTCAGCAGTGACCGAAATCGGATGATGTTAGGGACATGGGTGCTGCTGGCTGCGTTCCTGACAAACATGGTGGCTCGCCCATGGCAAGAACGAAAATTGCATTTTCTTGAAGCCGCATCTCTTGGTGCTTGTGCGATCACGTACGGCCTCTGCGCGATGCTTTTCCTTCCCAACGCTCAGTCAAACTCCGCAAACTCGGCAGCAACTTCATCGACGCTGACGTCCCCGGGGCTGACGTTTTCACAGCAAGTCGTCGTCCTGATTGTCATTGCATTGGTCAACATTGCCATGTTCCTGTTTATCATTTATGTTGCACTTTGGTCGATTCGATCACTTATTGTGCGAATGGTAAGGAGTGGCGGACTGATGGGATCATTATGCCGATGGATCTTAGCTGTGCTAGATAGTACTGAGCGGCGCGTCCTGAGTGCTGACCGCCAGGTACGATCGAAGAAGCGACGGATTGTTCGAGTCCACGCACGATCAGCAACCATGAACGATGTGGAAGTGTTAGCTGCCGTGTTTTTGTCGGATGCCTCCGCTGCAATTGCACTTGTTGCAGCAGCAAGAGCTGCGTTTATCGCTACCAATCGTCGATCTTCTTCCTCTGGAGCAACGTCAAGTGCTCTCATGATGCACAAATTGCGCCGGAAGAGCGTTGCGAGCAGCTCAGCTGCAGTCTCTGCTATTCTTAACGGCACGACTCCTCCTAAGGCTCTTCTTGGCTCCACCACTCCACTAGGCAGCGTCGCCACGACTACCCTATCGTTGGAGGCTGTGTCAAGCGTCGCGTTTGGCACCACACGATCGTTCCTACGTCGCCGTCCATCCTTTGCAGACGCTCTGCTTTCGAGGAAGTTTAAGAAACGAACAAGCGGTGACTCGACAGAAGGAGGAATTTCTCGTCATGACACGATCTTGTCTCTTGATGGCAAGAAGAAGAGAAAGAAGTCCTTTAGAGGATTTTCAACGGCGCCTAGCAGCGTAGGTGAGGAGGATCTGCAAGCACCAGTGAGAACATCAGGCGCAAGAAATCAACGTCGTCGACGCATCAGCAAGGACACCTCCGTCAGTAGTTTTGGCTTCGAAGAAGCATCAGAACAACTTGATCACAATGACTCCGCACCATTTCTCATCGCCGCACGTGCGCATGGAGCGCTAGGAGCAGTCACTTCCTGCGCAAGTTTTCCAAACGACGATGATGAACTCAATGTTCTTGAGCCACGAGAGCAGCAACACAAAGGGGAGCAACGAATGCCATCACAGAAACCGTCACTGCGTGTGATTGTCGTTGACAGCGGACCGCTTTCTGCTGGGCAGGATAACAATAGGACAGTTTTTGAAATGGTGGGACGGAGCAGTCAGAGAAGACATCGTGGTGGTAACAACAGCAACAACCACAACCTTCACCCCCAACGCCCATCGCCCCGAGGAGGCATCGACGATATCTCGTCGAGCAACAACAGTAGCCCGTTTCTTCCTCGTGCGCGGAGCCACCGCCGCAGCAGCATTGACTCGGCGAACCAGCTCGCGACGGAAGGCAGCGACTACGGAGGAGGAGGAGGACAGACGCCACTTCACATGGTCGATGCAATCAGAGAACCGCTTGGCAGAAATAAACATCGACAGCGAGGGCTACTTGGCAATATACCTGGCAACAATTCAACGACCCCACGAGGGGGAAGCTCCTCGAACTGGTTTCTGCAGCGTATCGTCAGTATGGAGGAAGACGAGGAAGAAGAGGAGCGCGACGAAAGTGAGGCACATTCTTCATCCATTGCGGCATTGGCATCAAACAGCAACCTCATCATCAAAGCGGAAAGAAAACAAATCTCGATGGATCAATTCTTTGCAGCGACGTTCCCTCCCCTGCCGCCACCAGCGCCTCACTCTAGCGACACGACCTCCAACTCGCACGTACAACCACCACCACCACCACCACCACCGCTGCTGCTTGCTCACCCAGCAATTCTCCAGCACAGTGATTCAGGAGAGGGCTCCTCCTTGCCATTAGAACCACTAAGCCAGCAGTTGAGTTTGATGGATGGAGCCACACCACCGCCGCCACAAGCGATTCTTATTCCGACAACATTTGGTGGACGTCGAAGTGTTGTCATTGGCAGTCGAGCAGTCTCACCAAGTGAACATTCAGCGGACCATGCAGCAGTGTTGCCTCGTCTTTTCCCCGTCTCTGGATCATTTAGCTCCAAGTTTAGTGGTGAAGATGCTTTTGGCGAAGGAAGTCCGTTGGCAACGCCGAACATGTACGCACCTCAGCCATCGCTTCTGTATCATCAAACAAGCAACAACAGTGACTCACTGCTGACCCCCATGAACGATAGCAGCAACACAGGGAAAAATGCTGGCGGGCCAGAAGGGCAACAACTTCGCATGATTGCAGGGGCACTTTCACCAACGAAACGAACAACAGGGGACGAACCGGCAGTAGTCATTCCGTCATGGAGCACCACCGTAACTCCCACGCACACCGCAAGAAGACATCATCAGCGTCAGTCGGGGAATGCCCAATTCTTTCCGTCGGAGGAGCAGCAGCCTCGCCGCCAATCACAACATCAGCAACGACGTTCGTCGATTGACGACGAAATGAATCCACAACAGTGGATGCCGTCTGTACGGATGGTTCAGAGCACTGCAACAAGAGGTAGCGGCGGTGGCGAAGAGCCGCCGTTGAACTCGAAGTCTGACACCACCACGAGCAGCGATGCTGTAGGAAATATGAGCACCACTGGAGGCTCATCAGCGACGCGCAGCGCATTGTTCTTGGCCGCGGCAGACGCTGCACGTGAGCTCCTCGGAGAGGCTGGTGTAGTACCGGGGTGTCTTCCTGTTCCAGGCATCTACCAAAGTGTAGAGTTTACTGCAGAGACAGCAAGCCTTCCTGGACGCCTAAGCAGTGGCGAAGAAGAAAGTGATGAGATGGCGTCTCGACGGTCCAACAACAGCCGCTGGAGTACATCGAGCAGCGTTTACGGCGGCGCTCCGCGGAGTGTCAGTGCGATTAGCATCGGAGGCATCTTTCGAGAAGCGAGTCCGTCGTCTAGAGTGATCGTTCCGTCGTCCGTGCGTCAACCATCCCTTGTCTCCCAACGAACCCCCACTACTGCTACCACCGGTGAGCAAGCTGTTGGCACAGTGCCGAAGAACCGAGCAAGTCTTCAACGAAATCTTTCTGCCGGTGGTTATTTTGGGGCAAACGAACGCAGTTCATTCTTCGAAAATGGACATGACGAAGACGATGATGAGAATCAAGTCGACAAGGACAGCGATGAGAAGAATCCACTTATCGAATTACCAAGCAGAGCCAAAAGCCGCGGAGAAGGTGAGGGAGGAGGAGATTTCTTTCAAGAAGTCGCATCTCACACTCTCCGTCCACAAAGTGCTGTATCAAGCGATAGAGCAGCGCCTCTCACAGTGCATGCAGCAGTCTCCAGACTGGTTGGGAAGCGGCTAACCTTTCACAATTTGAATATTCAGCACAGCCGCGAGCACAGTATGACTGGCGCAGACGACGACCTTCCCGGGGACGATATCTCGTTTGGGAGCCCCAGGAGAGAGAGAAGCATCAGTGGTGCAGCCGGAGGACCACCTTCATCTCGCCACGAGCAGCGATCGTCTTACTTTCAGTCGTATCGTTCGCATACGCTGCAAGCATCGCCTTCGCTATCCAGCGGTGCAGTCTCTCCTGGTGGGGGTGGAAGCCCACCATCAATTGCTGAGGCACGTGGCGGTGGTTTCTTCCGTCGCGCGATCTCTGATGTTTTTTTTTTCGCATACGCTGCAAGCATCGCCTTCGCTATCCAGCGGTGCCGTCTCTCCTGGTGGTGGTGGACGCCCACCATCAATTGCTGAGGCAGGTGGCGGTGGTTTCTTCCGTCGTGCGATCTCTGATGTTGGTGGTGGTGGTGGTGGTGGAGGTGGTGGTGGTGGTGGTGGTGGTGGTGGTGGTGGCATCAGTCCCTCCTACATTAGTTTTGCACCATCCAAATCCGTCACACGGGAGCATTCGCGGCTGCCAACCCCTACAAGTGCACGCAATAATCATCCTTCTCCCGCAGCAGCAGCCTTCACCCCAGCAAACCGCCGGCGAGAGCAAAATCCACAGCATCAACAACAGCAACGTGAGGGCGCAGTGAATGGCGTTGGATCACAGCGCAGTAACGTGTCGTTTTCATGGCAGCAGCAACCATCATTGCAAGATGGTATGACGGCGAACCCCACATCACAACGCGAACAACAACAACAACAACAACAAGAAAGCGCGAGCCAAAGGGACTTTTTGATTGAGGCTGACACTCGCCAACGTGCTGCGTCCACAACCAGCAGGAGTGAATTTCCAACAAACCTCACATCGAATGCAAATCCTACCACTGTATCGTCGATTGCTGCTGCCGTTTCATTTTCAGGGATCAAACAACGCCTGATGAGGAAGAAATCTTCGATCCGTCGTCGTCGGCGACCTTCCCTCACTATGATCGAGCAACAGCTGAGGGACGCATCAGACCAACTGCAGACAGCGCTGGGTCGCTTCCAACTGATGCAAACGTTCTCTATCGCCAATTTAGACTCCGTAGCTCAGCGACGTCATCAACATGAGCAACAGCAGCAAAATAAGAGGAAAAAGCAGCAGCGGAGTCAAGACTACCAATCTTCCCTTGCAGATTGTGCCTCCACAAAAGTAGATGACGCTGAAGACGACGAACCTTACATAAATACAAAGAGGATCCTTGATGATGATGATGTTGAAGTTCCGGAAACGATTGGAGCGCCAGAAAAGGAAACCATGATACGCGATGTGTTGGATTACGACGAGCAGCTGCTTGACGAACTATTCGAGAGTGAGTTGGATGTGATGGTTGCAGTGCAACGAGTGCAGAAAATCTTGCAAGTGTACGAGGAGCACCAGAAAGATCATGAGGAAGAAGAACATCGGAAGCGAAGCCAATCCGACTTTTCTGTGGATGAAAGTGAGTCCAGGATAGACGAATAAATTCAAACTTCAAAAAAGAGACGGCAAACACGCTTGAGTTTTGCAAAAAAGGTACTTTCGCTTTCTTTTTTTTCAAAATGAAAATGCACCCCTCTATGCTTTTTTGCTGCGTTATTTTCCCCGGCTGTGTGCATCGCACTTGTAAAAACTGTTTAATACATCCACTACTACTAACCGACTAAAAAAAGGTCACCACATGTTTTTGTTTCCACTCTTGCACTCTTTTCTCACACGTCGCGAGGGGGGAGGCGTTTTTTTTGTGTTTCAATCAAAACAACACAAACAAATCTTTGTGCCCTTCCTTGCACAAGTACATTCTAAGGCAATCTACTAGAGAGGCACAAATCATTCCTCAAAATGTGAATGAACGCCAAATATGGGGTTGACTGCAATTCTTTTTTCTTTATGTTGACACGTTGACCCACAAAGTTCTGTCACAAGCTGTTTTTTTTTCTTTTTCATTTTTTTCATTGCGCTTTGAAGGCATTCGTGTGTGTGTGTGTGTGTAATCACGTCCACCCTCACCTTCTCCCTCTCAGCCGTGTGGTGTGGTCTTGGCGTGTGAAGTGGCTACATTTATGATATTTCTCCTTTCTCCCCCCTCCGCCCTCCTCTATCCCCCCACACCTCTCTCTGTTTTTTTTTCATTGGAGAGGTTTGAAGGCATATTCCCTAATACATGCATGTTGCTGTGGGGTCCCTTTTCTCTTCTGCTTGTTTTTCCACACTGTGCTGCAACCGTTCCACTATGTTTTCTTTCTCTTTGTTTAAAAAGCCCTAAACACACACACACACACACACACACACACACACACACACCATAATGTCTGCCGCAGCAAAGAAGCAGATGGCGTTAATGGGGTGGAAGGAGGGTCAGGGCCTTGGAAAGGAGGGCACTGGCATTTCTTCCTACGTCCGAGTGCAAAAGCGCGACCCGAAGCTCCAGAGTGGATTGGGCCACGAGGCTGGCAAGAGCGGCTCGGACAACAGCGACATGGGGTTTGATGCATTGTTGTCTACCATGGCGAAGAAAAAGGACAAGAAAAAGCGCGCTGCCACTGACAGTAGCGACAGTGAAGACGATGAATCAAAGTCAAAAAAGACAACGTCACAAATCGACACTGACGGACAGCAACAAGATGATGCAGATGTAACAACTGCATCGTCGTCGAAGCAGCGTACCGAGACATCGAAGAAACGTGCACGCACCCCGGAATCTTCGTCCTCCAGCAGCAGTGACGATGACGACGAGGCAGGTGCGAACGGTACTGGTGACAACAACATCCTTCAATGGGACGACGCGACGCTCCTTAAGAAATGCGGTGGCGTGAGGCTTGGACGTGCTGGCCGTCATCGCTTTTTTAACGGGAAACTAAACCGCATTGATGAAAGCCACAAGTGAAGAATGCTTCAGGCGATGTGTGATGAGGAAATGAGCCGAAAGAAGAGAAACGAGAGTGCAGATAAAGGAAGGAGATAATGCGAAAGCATTTTTTGTCGAGTAACTACTGAACAGCTTTGATTTTTTTTTTTTGAGAAATCAAAATAGCATTTCTTCGAAATTCCATGATCTGTGTCACATGAGAACTTTTTTCTGCCACAATATGACAAATAAAATTAAAACCAAGGAATGTCCGAGTCGCGCAGAGAACACAA
>CYKH01001302.1:15536-29087 GCA_001460835.1 Bodo saltans
TTTTCTGATGCCTTGAGGTACGCTCAGCTGTGCACTTGCAAATGCAGAAGTGATACACAAAGCGGCCATTCAGTAGTTTAGTGCGTACCACTGCGACACTTCTGTACGTTCAAATGTCTTGCGCGTGTATTTTTTTGCAATTTAGAGAGGGTGTAACACCAACAAGAAAATTTGTACATAAGATGTCGACCTCGAGGCTTGCGTACTCTTTGTCAGCAACAACCACAGCAACAACTGCGTGGGCGACCCTGATGAGGAGATGGCCGCTACACAAGCACTGTGACCTCAATACTTCGCTTCTCACTGCATCATTGAGTCAACGTCGGTATTATATTTCCATCACTGCGGTCTCCAGAGCGAACGCGAGCAGCAGCAGAGGCGGGGGCACTGGTATTCCGGGCGAGCCTAGAAAATCCTCGACAAGACTCACAAAAAGATCAGCTGCTAGTAGTCCCATTACTTCCACCACGTCAACAACAAAAACTGCACTACAAGATGATCAAACGGCTGCTGCTGCTGCTGCTTCTGCTCCACCATCATCATCACAATCAGTGGCTACCACAGCGGAGATCACGGAAGAAGGGGCCTCAGCACCACCACACCAAACGATGAGTGTCTCGAAGGAGGATCGTCAGCAGAAAGTCAACAAAAAAGAATCAGAAGTCATCAACACCTCATCGTTGGATTCATCAGATCCTCGTGCCACACCAACAGCAACAACAATAGACCAGCTACGCACTGCGTTGGTGCACCTCACTCGCCGAACCACTTCACTGGCCACGGATATTGGCGACCTTCGGCACCTCGTCACGGAAGCGAACACCTCCTCTCGTGTTGCAGCGATGACGTCGACCACAAGTCAAAACGCAATCGATGACTTGAATGTGACGATCCAGCGCCTCGAGGGTTTGTTGGAGCAGTGCGAACGCTCTGCCTCGCAATCTGCGCTGCGATGGGAGAGGCTTGATGTTAGCAGCGGCACTGGTAGTAATCTCACACATTCGGCGGCACTGGCAGACGCTGCCGGCTCTGTAGTCCCGACTTCGTCGTCTTCCGCTACTACCTCCTCCGCATCCTCGAATGCAGTGTCGCATCTTGCTGCTACTTTACACGCGTCTCGAAACGCTGACGATAACATTCCCCCACCACCCTTAGCGTCACCGCAGCAGCCCCTACGATCCACCAACGACGAGTCGTCCACTGTCACCAGAGCTGTGCATCATGTCGGAGGAGTAGAGGATAGTCGACAGCCGAACGCCGCAACACAGCGTACGACGGAGGACAATAGGCCGAACGTCACCACGCAGTATCTGTTGTCAAGAATCGAGATGTTGTCGTCCACTGTTGCATCGTTGGTGCAGCAGCAGCAACGCTTCGGGCATCAACAAATGGCCACCTCAGCGCTGCCGCCACCTTCTGCTGGTGCTGAACCAGGCCCACCCTTGCAGTTAGCCCCAAGCTCGGTGGTTGCAATTTCTGCTACCCTTTGTCCCACCACCAACCTACTGACGGTAGCAGGATCGCAAGTTGTCGTGAGTAACATTCCTGCGGTTGTCTCGGCGTCTGCGATTCGTACTTGGTGCTACGCGGTTGGCCCAGTGCTTTCTATCATTGTGTTGCCGCAATCCAGAAAAAATAGGACCCTGCAACAACATCGTGCATCGACGACGACTGGTTCGTCTTCACCCCAAGCCAGTGGTACCGACGTAAAGTCAATGCTGGTCACGTTCGCTACTGTGGAAGATGCCAATCGGGCTGTCCAGCGACTTCATGGCTACGCATGGGCGGGCAGCTCACTCCAGTCGCCGCCGCCGCAGCAGCAAGGCCATGGGGACAAGACGTTCTTCAATCGGCAGCATTTTGTGCTGTCGGTTGAGTTGTTCCAGCAGCATGATGCTGCCGCTGCAGCCGCGTTGGCGTTGATCCCGATATCGTTGACGACGACGACTGCAGCAGCAGCAACGTTGCAGTAGGTGGGTTTGCTTTCTCAGTAGCCACAATTGTTCGAATCAATGATGTTCGGATTTGTTTATTTGATGTGGGCCGCACAAAGCGTTTTGTTGATGAGGGAAGGTACTTTAGGTCCGTATCACTTTCCCACGTGTGGGTGGCGTCGTTGGTTTTTGTTCTCTCTCCTGCATTGCTCGTGAGAAGACTTGCGCAGCTGGCGCTTTCTCCAAAAAAATAAAAAATCGTTTGCAATTTTCTTGTTTCAATTGCGCACCTGCAACACACGGTCGTCAACCTCTCAACTTGCGTTGTTTCACTTTTGTGTTCACGTATTCGAAAGAATTTATGCTTCGCATCTCCACCCGACGATTTTGCGCTGCAGCGGCAGCAACAGCCACGTGTGGGTGGCGTCGTTGGTTTTTGTTCTCTCTCCTGCATTGCTCGTGAGAAAACTTGCGCAGCTGGCGCTTTCTTCAAAAAAAAAAGAACTCGTTTGCAATTTTCTTGTTTCAGTTATGCACATGCTACACATGGTCGTCAAACTCTCAACTTGCATTGTTTCACTTTTGTTTTCACGTATTCGAAAGAATTTATGCTTCGCATCTCCACCCGACGATTTTGCGCTGCAACGGCAGCAACAGCCGCAACAATTGCGTCCCCTCAGAGCCACTCACCAGTTCCCAGGGAATTCAAAGGTTCTGCACTCCCCGTTGACTACCTCACCGCAAACTCCGAGGCCGCCAAGAAAATCTATCACAATAATTTTACCATTTCAGACAGGTGTTGGGATCGTGTTCATTCGAAGAACCAACTTGAGTCGGTTTCCAACAACGATCGGTTTCTTCGCCTTGCAGTGGAGAGCGGGGGCTGCCACGGGTACATGTACAAATTCCAGTTTGACGATGCCTTGGACCAGGAAGACGACGTGATGTTCTTTGAGGACGAGCTGCGCGACACAACTTCTGCCCCTTCATCTGAGGGAGATGCCGCATCGTCGTCGTCCTCCTCGTCTTCCACTACTATCCCTGCGGTGGTTGTTGTAGACAAGAGCACGGCGGAGTGCATGAGCAAGGCGGTGTTGGACTATCACATGGAATTGAAGGGGTCTGCGTTTGTCGTTGTGGGTAACGAAAAGGTCGATCACCTCTGTGCGTGTGCGATGTCGTTCTCCGTACGCAAATAAAACGTTTAGGGGGGAAAGAAAGGTTATGGGGTGAACGAGAGGAGAGTCAAGTGTGAGCGAGAGACGTGATCAGATGCCATATCACGCGCCAAGAAAGTTAGTCACCCATTTCACATATTCGCGAGTGATTTTTCCCTCATTGGAAAAATGTGTTGAAGACAGGGGGATAGACGTCCCTTTCCCCGCACATTATTCCGAGAGAGAGAGAGCAACATCCACATCGCAAGTAACACAATTTTACACAGACAACACATCAAATCACACAAGCACAAATATTGCAAAATGCTTACGCGAGTGTGTGTGCTTTTGCGCGTTTGTTGCCAAACTAGCATTGTGAGTGCTTCACTGCTCTGAAGACATTTTTTGACACTTCTGCTTGATTTTTTTTTTTTTCGTCGCATGGGCGAATCTGCGTGTGTCTTCTTATCCTATTTTTTTTGCTGACCATACATGACGAAGAGTGATCGAAGTAACGAAGGAGCAACAAACAAAGAATATCGAAACGATTGCAGTTATCGAATAGCGCTATATTTCAGAAAAGTATCATATTCGCAACAAAACGTAACACCACCAGAAACCCACATAGAGTTTGTCAAGTATGCTATTTGAACAGACTCAAAGTATTGTGAGTCGGATTCAACAAATTTTACGAGAATACCCGTACGGAGACGCCGTCTTCCTTGAACTACTTCAGAATGCCGACGATGCTGGTGCGACGTCATGCCACATGAACCTTACCGTTCCCACAAGCGAAGTGAATGGAGGGGGAGGAGACAATCAACCGTTGCCTGTGAACCAACAGACACAGGTCGTGACACGTCTGCTAGCAAGCATCATGACGGCGGCCTCTTCGCCACCGTCATCGTCGACGCAAGGTGGAGGAGAGGTGGTGCAAGCACCATCCGAGGAGCTCGTGCGCGCTGTGATGAGTCAATTATCCTGCGCCGCGTCGAAGCGGCCTGTCTTGGAATTCTTCAATTCCTCAGTCTTCACTGAGAAAGATCTGAACAACATTCAAAACATCGGCGGCTCCATGACAGACTCTAAGAAGCACGACGGCACAAAAGTGGGTCGGTTTGGGCTTGGGTTCAACAGCGCGTATCACATTTCCGATGTCATTGCGTTTGTGAGTTTGGAGGCGTTGGTTGTCTTTGACCCCTCACGCACGTTCCTTCCACCACATGTGCCCGGGCAGCCCCGAGGTGGCGGCTACCGGTGGAATTTCGTCTCTGAGAGTTCAAGACTAGAAGGGTTGCTGCGTGGGGGAAAGCAGTCGCAGTTGACAGACAAGGATTGGTTCTTTTTGGCCTTAGTGAATATGTTCGAACAAAGCGTGGTGAAGAGCAGCTCCCCAGGGGCATCATCATCGTCGACGTCAATGCCACCAACAAAGTTTTCACGACGAACTTCGTTTCCTGGAACAATCTTCCGCATGCCCCTGCGATGCGAAGGTTCTTTGCTATGGCGTGAAGTGCACTCCGTTGAAGATATTGCAAAATTGATGATACGATTCCCTACGAGTGCAGCGACATTAGGGCTGGTGTTGACCAAGAACGTTGCTCGTATCTCAGCCAGTATCACCACGATGTCATACTCATCATCATCTGCTGGTGACACAAAACTGGAGCCCAAGTGGCTCTACGAGCTGGTCTCCACTGGAGGTGACGATGTGGGAGTGAAGACCACAAAGCAGCGTTACCTGAAATGGCTAGGCGACTTCACGCAAGTCATGCAGACTGTGGCGCGGGCAGCAGATGAAGGACTTCTGACGGAAGCAAAATCTAAAGAACTGTGCAAAACACTTCCGGCGCCAGAGAAACATCACGTGTCTGTTTCTGTGACCTTCCGACGGAGTGCGGTCTGCGCGCAATCCACAACGCCAACAAAAATGTTTGCGCAACTCTTTTCTGACTCATCATCATCATCATCACCATCAATTGAGAGCTCGATCACCACCACTGTCAAACACTTTTCGGCGACGCATCAGTTTGGCCCCGGAGGAGCAAGCAGCATCAACAACAGCAACACCTCTGGCTCATGGCAAGGATCCCAAGTGTGGGCCATCGCTGAAGAATGTGCACGCTATCAACATCCCATCAGTGTCCCATGGAGCGCTACGATTGTGGAAAACCACGGCTCTTTACTCTCCCAACAACAACTGCAACAGACAGGACAAGGTCAAGGTGGTAGTGAAGAAAGCGCTGCCACCGGTGGTACACTTATGTGCTTTTTTCCTATTCGCACGTCTACTGGGCTGCCTGTGCATATTCACAGTTACTTCCAACTTAGCAGCGATCGGCAATCCGTGTCGTCGGTGGACAAAAGCCGCTGGAATGCAGCGCTGTGTAGCGAAGTGGTCCCATACAGCTACGCTTCCGCGGTGGAAACGTACTCCACGCCAAAGTCTCTTTGCAGGGAATCCACCCTGCGCTTGTGGCCACTTGGAGTTTACAGCGACGATGTGACGGTGGAGATGATTGCCGCCAAAACGTTGGGCGTATTAAGCAAGTTACAGGTGTTTCCTTGCCGTGGGTCATTAACATCGTCGCCAAGTGGCGCACAGACGACAGTGATATCATCCGCGGATTTCCCGCAAGAAGCATCGACTCCTTTTCCATGGACAACAACTTACGACGTACTGAGCAACATTCGATGCTTCGCGGCACCACCATCGTTGTTGCATCCTGGTGGAGGAAGCGGAAGTACAACGACAACGACTGCAGACGCAGCAGCTAAGGATCGACGCATTCCTCTGGCAGACGTGACCGCACCAGCGTACTTCTTTCTGCTCTCAGCTCTTCCACAACAACATCAGGGGTCTCGGTTGTTGTACTTCCCCAGTGAACACGAGTATCAAACGCTGGCACCGGATGTCGTCAGTGCCTTCCGGAGGCGAGGCATGCAAACACTTTCTGTCGACCCAGCGTACTTGCGATCGTCCCTGTCACAATCTTTCCGAGAAGCGTTGGTGCCAACAACAGCATCATCATCAGCGACAACTCAAGCGGCAGGAAAGCCAACAACATCACCTTCTCCCATGCTGCGAGCGTTTCAATCGATTCCGAGCCATATCGCCATTGTTCTCTTGTGTGCCTGCCTTCGAGACGGCGCTCTTGAAGAATTTGTGGCCTTATGCGATAAGAACGAAGTGCCTCCTCTTATTCCGCTGGCAACTGGATTTGGTGGCCTTCTTCGAAAACCTCGCAGTAGCAGTAGCAGCAGTAGCCGTCTAGGCAACAGTAATATTGCTCTCATGGCCTCTGAACAATCGTGGTATGAACTTGCCGAGGGACTGGTTCCGTTGCGTGAACGCTTGATTGTGTTTTTAGGAGAGGAGCAGCAGCAGACACATCCACAAAGCGCCTCACACGACGACATCAACGCAAACAAGAAGATTTCAGACATTGTGTTTCTTCATGGCAATAACGATACCACGAATGCCGTCGCTCACACCCTGCGTTCTTGCGGTGTCCCACGCCATATTGTCGATGCAGCGCGGCGTTACTTCGTTCACCTTCAATACACCGATGTTGTGGAGGTGCTAGACGCCACTACCTTCCCGAATGTGTTAGGTGGACTACTGACAGCGTCGTCGATCACGACATTTATTCAGCGGAATCAACAACCACAGCAATCGAAGGAGGATGGTCATCACTGGGAGATGGAGCTAGGTTCCCATAAGATCCCCTCCGCAGCCGTGAAGAAGTTGCTGGACTGTGTCACATCCTCATTGCAACCGACTCCAGAGTTCTTCAAGTTGCCGATTTTACCCGCCATTATGCCACTGGGATCTAGCAGCAACAAAGGCGACGAGGGTCCACAAGAAATTCGGCGTTTTTGCGTCTCGGCAGCGGATGGAGTGTGCATTGCAATTCCATCAGCAACAACCGCTTCCATCAGTTCCTCTGCAACAAAAACTTCAACACGTGCGATTGCAGCGTTACGAGATGTACTTGTGTGGCTAGGTGCTACACAGATTGACACTGGGATCTTCCCCGAGGCCGTCATTCGACAATGGTCTGACGGGAGCAGCAATATCGCAGAAACACAACAAAAGGATGGAAAATTAAGACTGTCTCGGATTGCAACCTTGGAGGATACGAAGCAAGGGGCCCGCTGCGCCATATCGGCACTACGCGTGCTGTTGCAAGGTCGACCTGTTGCGACGCTTCTTGCGTCGTCATCTATCGATGGGCGTGTGTCCCCCCTGCACGAGTCGTGCGGCGACAAGGAGGTGAGCGACGACAGCCAGCCATCATCATCGTCTGACTGCACAAGAGCGGATGTGATTCGTTCGTTTTTCGCAAGGTTTCGCCAAGAGCTTACTCAAGCGGATACTCAGTTCTTGTCGACCTTGCCCATATTCCGCACAATATGGGGCACCTACGTGACCCTGCGAGACGATGGCACCGCCGCAGCGGCACCAACCATCGTTCCAGCGTCAGTGTTCTTGCTGCCAGCAGGGTTGCCACCGATTGCAGAACGCGCACTCCGCCAAGGTCCGTTTCTGTTTTCGCAGCTTGCCTCCACCACCATGGGGCCCAACAATGTTGTGGTACTGCCTCAGCTTCCCTCACAACAGTTGCTTCGAGTGCTAGATGAGTGTTCCATCATTGATCGGTACCACAGCAGCAGCAGCAGCAGCGTAAACAAGACTAACTCTCTCCACAACGATGACGACAACAACAGCAGCAATGATGGTGCGGCCCTCGCAGCAACGTTTGCACTCGAGGAGCTTCCTTACGAAGTCGCCATGGCAATCGCTGGCACTCGTATCGCTCCATTAAAGTGCCTTGATGATGAGGCTGTGCCGATGACGCTCGTTTCTTCCACACCTCCTTCCGCTGCTGCATGTCCTTCAGATGCTGCCCTGGATCCTACACTCCGTCTTCACGAAGTAAAAGCGTTTTGGACTCTCCTTTTTGAAGCGCTATTCCAGCACCACCAGTCCTCGACGACCACCGGTGGTGGTGGTGTAAGGAGCGCCAACAAGTCAGCAAGCAGCCTGAATAAGTACCTCAAAACCGCCCTTCAAGTACTTTCCTCATGGCCAATCTTTCCCAAAGCGGCGACGACACAAAAAGCGCCTTCTTCGGTGCGCCTTTCCGATGTCAAAGGTTTATTGCTCCTGAATGGCAGTGGCAACACACTCTCTGCACTCTTCGCCACCCACACTGCGCCCTCTACCGTCGTCGATCAGCAAGACCTTCCCGCAGCGCTGTCGGAACTTCTCACGCGTCTTCAGTGTTCACCGCAATCGAACAACGATGGGGCGAAGATATCGGACGTCGCAATGATTGACCCTTTTCTCGCAGCATCGAGTCAGCATAGAAAATCTGTTTTTGCCCAACTAAACGTGAAGGACCGCGTCGACGGTGATGCTCTCGTACAACTCGTTAACGCCACTTCAGATCTGCTCATTCGGAAACCACTTGAAGTGGATGCCAAAAGCAATATTAGCAGCAACAACATTGCACTGACGTATGTGTCTGCGATTCTTCAGCAACTTGAGGCCTCAACAGATCTCTCCGAAGCGCAGTGGGAACAACTCGGCCGATTGCCGTTGATTCCTGTCGCGCCATCAGAGTCTGATGCCAGAGACACCGAGGCAACTTCTTCTCAGGTGTTGCTTATGTTTTCGCCGCTCTCACGAGTTTGTTGGCAACATGTTTATCGGCTTTGTCCAACTGGGAGACGTTCGTGCATTCATCAAGGACTTGCTGGGATACTCTCACCATCATCATCGACAAAATCATCATCAACCAACAATCTGTCGTCTTCGTTGTTAAAGCTTTCTGATCGATTCTTGTGGAACACTCCCCCACCAATGAAAGATGTGTTAACGTTCGTTGAGCAAACAGGTAAGCGCTTTGACGCAGCAACACTTTTTCCATCCTCAATAACAACAACTGGAGCTATCGACGTCCGTGACTGGTCCGTTGTACTCGATCACGTGGAACAACAACTGCGGGTCTCGTTAGACAGAAATCGTCAAAGTTCGAGCTCTGCCGGTTCCCAAGGAGGTTCGTTTCCGCTCATACCATCCGCAGCGACAACAGGGTTAACAGACTTTGTTGATCCTCTGCTTCTGTCTCGTGAGGGACGAGAGTTCATGGAGCTACTCAAGGCCAGTTTTCAACGCGTGTATTTCCCTGAAGCAACAGGTGGTCGAAAACAACGAGAAGGCGAAGGAGTAGCACCAAAACCAACAACAGGCGCGTCATTTGCGCTTTCGCAGTTGGCCTTCGACACCAAAGCAGAGGCTTGCTTCCCGTTCCTTGCCGCTGTCGACAAAGCAAGCGCAGCGAGATACCCGGCGTTGTGGTCTGTGCTCGGTGTTCCGCAAAAGCATTCGTTTCAAGAGCTGTCACACGTCCTTGATGCCATTATCAATCAAGCAGCCCACGACGAGGACGCTCACGCAGATCGTGCAACAACGGCCACACACGTCGATCCTAATGCGGCGGAAACAACAACGCCATCGAGAACGAAAAGGAAAGTGGGAGGCTCCCTCGTTGGGACTCGCCTGAGTGACGAGCTACGTACCGCATACGCTAATGTTTTGATTTACATAGCCCTGTCTTACCCAGTTGAGGCACGTGAGCGGTGCAAGACAGCGAAGAATTTATTAGTGCCAACCGCTGATGGCTTGGTCAACTGGGGACACCTCGTCAACTACAACGTGGCGTCGTCAGCAGCCACCGATGAGACATTATTGGATCCTCATACGCTCCTTCACACTGCAGTGCGCACAGATATAGCGAAAACGCTGGGGCTCACCCACACTGGCATTCAGCTTGTGGCTCAGATGCACGCCAGGCACGCTCGGGGAGGTGCTGCTGCGGCATTCCGTGCAAAAGGCCAGCGCCAAAGCGTCGTCAACGCAATCAAACGAATTCTTGGGGATTACAGCGACCAACAGTCTGTGCTGATGGAGATGCTTCAAAATGCCGACGATGCTGGTGCCACCACAGTTACCTTTACCCTGGACCACCGCAGACACTCCACGGAGTCTGTTGAAGAGCTCCTCGGCAAAGAGATGATTCGGTGCCTCGGACCTTCTCTTGTTGTCACAAACGACAAACTGTTCATGCCGACTGATTTCGATGCGTTGTTTGAGATTGGCTGTGGGCACAAAACTCGTGATCCCACGAGCATTGGAAGATTCGGAGTCGGCTTTAATTCCGTCTACCACGTAACAGACTGCCCGTCCATTGTAAGCGGGGATTGTACGCTGTTTTTAGACCCCTCAACGGCACATTTAGATTCTGCAACACCAGAAGCGCCAGGCGTCATGATCAACCACGTCAAAGAACCGACTCTTGCGGCGATGTTTCCTGCGCAGCTTGCACCGTACCGTCGCTTTGGCGTTGATTTCTCCAAGCGCTACAATGGCACACTGTTTCGACTCCCGCTACGTCTCGAACCTTGGGAACACTCGATGACGCCCAATGCATGGACTGTGGTGGACATGCGGCGTGTATTCCAAAATTTCTTGACGTTCATGCCGCACATCCTCCTGTTCATGCGCAATGTAGAAGAAGTTCGATTTACAGAGGTGAGTCACGTAGAGGGAAACTCGTACGGCCGTGAAGAGCTCCTTCAATCCGTTCGCCTACGCGATACATCATCATCCTCTTCTTCAGTTGAGAGCAGCGTCACGGAGGGATTGCGCGAGTACCGCAATCAACTCGCTTCGTTTGCCGCAACGCTGCACCCAGAGAAACCCATTCGAACCCCTCTGCACGCGTTTTGTGTTGTCGATGCCGTGGTCGAAGCCCCAGCGCAACGTAACCACAAACCACAGTTGATTTACTCATGGCTCTTGTCAACGAATATTCGCTCGATAGCGAGTGGACCAGAACTTCCGAATTGCAACTCAGAGCTTCGAAGGAAACTGATACCGTGGGGTTCCGTTGCGGTTTTTCTTCGCGACAACACAACTCATTCGCAGATGATGATTCCTGCAATCACGGAAAACGCCAATGATGGTGACTCTGAGCTGTCTGAATCGGTGTGCGGAGTTCAGCGTCATCTGAATCGCCTGGGAAAGACGTTGACCCGTGCCGCCCAGTCGATGGTCCATTGCTACCTTCCGCTTCCAAGTCTCAAAGGTGAGCTTCCGTTTCACATTCACGGTTGCTTCGCCTTGACGTCTGATCGACGAGGCATGTGGACGCAAAGTCTTACGGACGACGCAAGTTGGGAAGTCACTTGGAATCGTTACATTCTGAACGAGCTGATTGCCGATGCCGCGCTACATGCATTGCGCTGCCATCCCCCGCTGTTGATGCTCACATCTTCCTCATCATCTCAACAACAACAACGGAAAAGTAGTGTTGATTCCCAATCCATCTTGGCGGAGTATTACAACGTGTTTCCTGCGATTGCCGGTTCTGGCGGTCAAACGGCCGCAGGAGACAACAGCGGCGATGCATCGCACTCAGGAGGAGTGATTGTCACGTCGTCTTCAACCGCTTCTACCACGGAAGTGTTCCGTAACCTCCGGCTTGGGTTCTTTACACTCTTGTATCGCGATTCGATTCCGCTGCTCTGGAGTACGCAGGGATTTTTCGTGGAGGCCCAGCGAGCATGCTGCGCACCGTTTCGTCTTCGAAGTGCAGTAGCTGCTGGAGGTGCTTCAGCTCTTTTAACCGCATCATCATCAAGGGCTCCTGCTGTGAATAACGGTGGCAACACAACCAGCGGTGCGGGTGGTGGTGGTAGTGCTTCTGCTGGAATTCCAAGCTCGTTACTGCCGTATCAACTGAGTGAAGGCCTTGCGGAACATGTTCTCGTGGATGAGAAATTGTGCTACATGCCTCAGGAGCTCTTTCATTGCTTGATCGAGGCTGCCGAGGAACTTAGCATTGAGCCACCATCGGAATTAAACCCGCGAAAGATTGCAAAGGAATTGTATTTGCGTGCGGGTTCGTCGCAGGGCATTAGTGTGGTCTACGCATCGCTGCTTGCGACTTCTTCCGCCCCACCCGTCGCGGAACAACAAACTCCTCATGCCGTTGCCCAACCAACGGCTCATACGACTCATCCACTAGAACAGCGTCGATCATCATCAAAAAGTTTCTTTGGCCGCTTCGTGTCCTCGCTGAGCGGAACGTCTTCTGCCTCGTCAGACGGCATGAGAGCATCGAACAGCAACAACAGTGGCGGTGATCATCTTGCGGATGACATTTCTGCATTCTCCCCTCCGTTTGTGGTCATGGCTGAGTTGACGTTGTACTTAACACAGTTAAACGACCCTACGCTCTTACAAGATGTGCCACTTGTACTGTTGCGAGATGGCACCGTGGGCATTGTCGGGAAAGTTGCTGCGCAAGCTACGGTGAGCTCCGCCAATAACACCACCGGAGCAGCAACAGGTCAGTCAACGCACCACAGCAGCACATCGGCAGTTTTTATTTCTCCAACCTTCGCGAGAGAGGTGGAGGAGCTGTTTCCATCAGTGCCGGTGGTAGACGACAGATACTTCCAAGCTGTTGTGTCCATGTCAAGCAAGAAGGCCCAACAGCAACAACAGCAATTGAATTCAAGAGGTCAGTCAGCGGCCGCTGGTCAACAACAACAACAACAGCTTTCCCTGCTCGTGGATGCCTTTTCTCAAGACCGTTGGTCATTGCTGCTCGGCGTTGAAGCGCTCCAAGTCAAGACGATCTACCGACTTTTTCATCTGCATGCAGCGGCCCAAACAGGCGTGGAATTTAACCTTGGCCACGCATATCCATTGGATCGCACGTTTTTAGGATCAAACAGTGCCCTTCGTCGCTGGTGCATTGCGTTTTGGCATTTTGTGCACAAGTCGGACTCCACCGTGCGATTTGATCAAGCATTCCTTCAGCCTCAAAACTGTGGCGATTTAGCTGAGTGGCCGCTGATTCCCGCCAAGCGCGCTGGTGAGCATGTATTGATTCCAATGAAGGAATGTGACCTCCTTGTTTCCGGCAGCACGAGTACGTTCGTGAACGAAGCCCTTGAACACTTGGGCGTTTGGGTGCTTGACTCCGACTTCGACCAGTGGACCACCATTCGCATCAAGTGTGGCGTCGTAGAAGTCGAAGGGCAGAAAATCGGCGATCTTCTTGAAAACGCTGTGGGACAAGGTCGTTTCCAACGAATGCCAAATGAGCATCGTCAACGTATGCTAGAGTGGTTGCTCCAATGCAACCGCAACCAGAGAGGTTTTTTCAATTCCATGTTAGGTGGCACAGGTCCGCTGGCGGACAGCATCAAACGACTTCCGTTATTTCCCATGTACGATGCAAACGTCAGAGATTGGGTGTACTCCCCCATGATGGCTCAAGCTACAGCAGGACAACAACAACAACAACTTCGACAGAATCATAACAACGTTTCTTCTGCACCTGCAGCGTTGCCACGTGGCATTCCACTGTCTCCTTTGT
>CYKH01001302.1:46304-65953 GCA_001460835.1 Bodo saltans
ACTTTGGAGGCACCCTCTGCGTGAAGGAAAACAAAACAAAACGAATGAAATGAAATTCTGACTGATTTCATTGTCTACGTAATTCTATTATTATTCCACTCGTCACACTTACGACAAGTGGCCGCAAATGGCGACAAATTGGCAAGAAATTGAGGCCCGTTGTGATGGCTTTGCCAAAAAATTCTCGAAAATTCGATTGTACTTGTTTCTGTTGTTAATCTCTACCGTTTTACTTAGCCAAACAAGCAAAACCCTACAACAACAACAACAACAAGTTAACGAAATTTTATCACCTCCCGATTCAATCGGCCCTTTTGTGTCAACTTACACAAAAACCCCAAAAATCAACAAGCAAGCAGTTCCCCACCACTGAACTGCACAGAACTAACAAGAAAACGGATATTATACCCACACAAGACACAGAGATTCACACACCCAATGTCCTCCTACAACTTTACTCCTGCAGCTTCCATTTACCCAAACAACTTTTACTTGCAGCAGCTTCTTCCATCAAACACACAGCAGCAGCAGCAGCAGCAGCAGCAGCAGCACCAAGTGATGACCAGCGACGATCCGATGCTGCCTCCCACAGCGATGTTGCTTCCCATGGCCACCGATGGGCAACACCCTCCAACCAACCATCCGATCAAAAACAACAGCAACAACAACAACATTCCCAGCAATAATTTCAATGGAACTCACCTCAGCCATCATCAGCAGGGCAACCACATCGGCGGCGGCCACAATGTGGTGACAACGACTGTTATCATCGATGGCGAGACCACGAAGCTGTGCATCCCTGACCACCACATTCGTCCCACCGAGGCCCTTCACCGCGTGACCCCTACCCCAACTGTCTGCCGCCTACACCATCGCACGTCGTGTCACCAAGGGAGCCGCTGTCGTCAAGCTCATGTCGATCAACATTTTCTGACGACGGTACGCAACTATCTGAGCAAGTCTCCACCGTGCTGTCTCATGCACACAGTGTTTATGTTTTCTCCCCAACAACCGCAACAAAATAATAGTTGCGGTATCTTAGCGCCCGTTGTCCTGGTCGACCAAACAATCGTTCCTGCACACGTCATCGCAGTGCAAGTTCAGCTTGCGGATGGAACGTTTCTTGGTGCCACCATTCCTATGGCCCACGTACTTCCTACAGATGGCTTGGCGAAACTAGCCAAGGGAACAGAGCACCAGCAGAATAACAGCAATAACAGCGGCGACGCAGTGGTCGTTGTCCCCATCAGTTTACTGTGCCGAAGCCATCATCATTCCTTAGATGCAACTCTTATGGAGCGAAGCATCGGTGGTTTTGGCAGTAGCAGTCATCACTCTCATCGTCGTGGCGGAGGCCAACATCACTCTGCGTCGGCGTACCCCGCTCACGCGACGAGCAGCGCCGCGACTGACACTCCTCGGTGCTGCAGCTTTGGACCAGACTGCCGTTACGTTCACGTTTGCCACGAGGAGCTTCACACCCGATTGACTGGTTGCGCTCCTCCTCCTCAGCAACAGCACCGCTTGACACCAAATCACTATCAACCACCACCACCACCACAGCACATCGTGGGCATCAGCAGCAATGCTTCTTTTATTTCGCACCACCACCACCACCACCACCACATGCGCGCCACCGCTGCTGCTACGGTGGTGGAAAGCGCTGCCATCAACAAAAACGAGATGGTGCTTGGCATCGAACTATTGGACTGTGACAACGATGACGACGACGATGATGACCTCGGAGCGCCAGTGACAGCAGCTACTGTGTTGGCAGCACAGCCCTATCCACAGCAGCAGCAGCAACAACAATTGCAGCGCAATGCAATGCCCACACAGCAGAAGATGAACACAGAAGTGCATAGGCAACCTGCCTCTCAACGCAGCGTGCAGCGCGTGCTAGCGTCTTCCCTACCTCAAGTGAACATGAAGTCCTTCCTATCTGGTAGCTGTAAAGCTGCTGGAGGGGGTGCTCAGCATCAACAGCAACATTTTGAAGTGCCAAGTAGCAACGCTTTTTTTGTGAAAAGCAACACGAGCAACAACCGACACCGGCGAGCACATACTGGCGATGTTGAGCAGCTACCCATCAGCACAACAGACAACAACAATCTACAGCTACACCTTTCTACAACCACTACCGGATCGTCCTCGATGGTGGAAGCAAATAGCTCCTCAACCTGCTCAAACCTTTTTTCGAACTCGCTGCGTCAAGAGCTGCAGAACAACAACAACAACAACGATACCAGCAGCAGCGGTAGCGGCGTCATGATGATGTCGAAGGCGGGGGGAGGAAAACGTGTGTTTTCGTCATCTCTGCCCTCATTCCCAAAAACGCTACTCCGCTTTGACTCGCCAACGCATCACAACGGCGTAACACCTGTTAACGATCGTTCTGCCACCACTGCTGCAGCCGTGACAAGCGCAGCAATCACGGCAGCCTCAACACGTGCTATCAGCGCTGCGAGTGGGTCCGCAAATTTGTTTGGTCTTCCCAAACGCAATTCGCAGTCCCAACTTTCAGAGAACCATGCCGCTGCATTACATCAGCAGCATCTCGTGCTGTTGCAACAGAGCCAGCGCAGTAGCAATGGCGGCACCCCCGTCATGAAAGACGGTCAACAGCTCCGAAAGAGCCACAACCCGTATCGTGGTGTGCAGTCCGCACCTGCCACGTATCTCATTTGTTAGAGTCGAAGAATAAAAGGACAACAAAGAAGAGAAAGACTGAAACACGACGCTCACGCGCGTCGTTTTGGTTCACCCGCGTCAGCTTTACTGAAAACTTACGCAGCGATACCACATGGAAGTGCATTTTTGCTTGTTTTTTTTTTGCCATCCCCCCAAACAATTCAATTTTATTTTTCACATTTTTATGATTTTGTTGACTCTTCTTACTTCACACCGCGTGTGTCCCAGTTTTTTTTTTTTTTTTTCTTCTTCAAATCTCCACGCTCTCTAATACAATCTCAACACCGCACAGACTTTCACTGTCAGTTTTATTTGTGCCCATTTCCCATCCTGCTCCACTAATCCGTAGCGCACGCAATGATTCCTTATCATTGGCGATGTCTACAGTCATTTTTTTCTTTTTCCATACCAATGCTCAGCGCCTTAACTTTTTAAATACGGAAGGTGCTCCACGTCTCTTTTTTTGTATATGTTTTCTCATGACTTTACATTTTTTTTACAGCTCTTTTTGCGTTTTCCTCAGTTTTCACAGCACGCCTTCCCGCTGTAGTACAACATCACGTTGTACTACAAACTACATACGAACTTGATGTGTGTGACGCCGTTCAGAATGTGCAAAGTAAAGACGGTGAAGGAACTGCAATCGAGATGGTGGGCAAACTTCTGCAAGAGATTTTAAAAAAAACGCAGCAGGTGCAAAAGAGAGTGAAGAAACGTGATGCCGTGAGATATCCTGCCAAGTTTGGCAACACAGAAACAAAAGAATTTTTTGAAGAGGAACAAAGAAACCAAAATGGAAATGAAAAGAAAATTAATTCAGTGCGACATGTTGACTACGGGAATACAAAAAACGGCGTGGGAAGAAATATGCGTGGTCGCACGATCCTCGTCCGTGCATCACAACACATCGCCGTTTCCCAATTTCATGAATATCTTGTTTCCCTCGCAATTTTGTCTTTGACGGGCTTGGGAATTTATAGAGAGGACATATTTTTGCCGCAAAAACGTTTTCATGATCCCAAATAAACGTTTTGTGCTGACAGCAACAATCTCAATCCCCCTGCCTCCCCCGCCTCCATTGTGTGTGTTTTTTTTTGTTCAACAGCGCCTCATACCATCCATCTTTCACTCGTCGTTTCCCATTTTTTCTCCTCTTCCGTCTTTCCTTCCTTCGTTCAAGAATATCAAAATAAAAAAAACTCACACACCACTTACACTCGTACGAACGCGCACGCAATCCGCGGTATCCAGGTTTCCACCAGAAAAGAAAACAAACAAAAATATTACCCTCTCCTAACTTTTGTGTTGATTGACAACCTATTGATTCACTTTCGTTGCGAATGAAGGGAACACAAATATGGGGGAACCAGTTCAATGCAATTATTTTTTCAAACAGTTCAGTTTCACTCGCAGCAGCTCTCAAGCACCAAGGGAGCCGCTCTCAATGTTTTTATCTCACCTCAAATGTACGTGTTTTTTCTAGAGGTTTCAATTTCTTGTTTTCCCCCCACGAAAGGTAGCTTTTTCTTTTTTCCGCCTCTTTTTGAATTTCTTTTATTGGTGCCATTTTGTTTTTGTCGTTTGTGATCCGTTGCGCTCAGGAAAATTAGCGCGACACATGCATACTCATTGCTTTCGGAATGATTTTTTTTTCCTTTTTTTGTGAGTGTGGCAGAATTGATCAGCAAAAAAAAGTTAGTTGGTGAGGCCGCACAGCGATACGGGTTTTGTGTCCAAAATGTTTTTCACGCCTGCGGGTGTACTCAAAAGAGAAAAATAAAAGGCAAGTAGTGAGGAACCGCTTTGGTTGGTATTCGTAAATTGGACATACCAGTTTTCTTCACTCCGTCTCACTCCCCTCTCTCCGTCAAAGATGCCTCACTTTGTCATCGTTGTGCGTCTGTTGTGTGTATGAGTAGCAAAGTGGTTTTTCGTTTGTTCATGTTTAAGGAAAAAATGATGCAACTTCATTGTCAGTGCCAAGAACTAAAGAAGCGGCTGCCATCAAGCATAACGTGTGATCATCAGATTTTTTTTTTGCCCCTCCGTGTTTTGCGTTAACGTTCCTTGCTGTCCATCAATCATCTGAAATCCAAGTAAGGTTCTTCCATTCGCCGCCGCCTCCATTTGTTCATTTTTTTTCTTTGTGTGTTCTGTTCCTTTGTGTGCTCTGTTTCGTTTTTTTTTCCCTCCTTTCAAGAGACGTAACTCCTGTCCATTCTCTTAAAGGAAGCGAATAAAAGAGGCTGAGAAAACCCACTGCACTGCTTGCTATGCTTGCACATTATCAAATTCGCAAACAAGAGGTTTTTAGCTGAGCAATCAAAAGCAAAAACAAGAATGCGCATGCGTGTGCCTTTTTTTCCAAAAAAAACAACAAAAACAAAAAAACAACATCTATAAAAGCAAACAAGCATGTCTCTGGGGTTCTCGTCTCTTTACAAGCTGTATTTGCCCAAGAATGTGAAGCGTGAACGATTCCGAGCAACACGAGTATCAAATCAAACAAAAACGTTGCGTGCTCCAATGGATACCCAAAAAAAAGAAAAACAAACTTTTTGCTGGTCTTGTGATGTTGTGCACTCGACATCATTTTTTGTATCGCTTCTTTGTCTTCCTTTGGAAGGATTACACACAACAAAGGCACGACTTACTGCGCCTCAAGACCAACAAAGAGACATCGAGCACCACCGAAGATACAAGAAGGAGACCACTGCTACCCCCTGCAGAGGCCTTCAGAGTTTGAGATATCTTCTTTCCATTTTGTTGGCTTGTCGTTTTCTGATCGAAAAACACTGTGTGGGTCCTCCTTCATCGCACCTTTGTTTGCCGCCGAGAAAAAAACGAACTGCAAGATAATTGCGAGATGAGCCATCATCATCACCACCAACCACCGGCATACGCCCCGCACAATGGCAGCCGGTTATCGCAGCCTGCCACACCACCGTACGCAACCTCCCAAGGGATATTCGTGCCTTCATCTGCGCATTTACCACCACCGCCTTTCGTTGGTGGACACCGTTATCCTCAACAACAACAACAACAACAACAACAACAACAACAACAGCACGTCCAGCAGCATTATCAACATGTTACCCAACCATATCAGCAACCCGCGCAACAGCAGCTACAACATCACTATCAGATGCAGCATCAGTCCCACACTCCGAATGCACCACTCCCACCACAACCAGTGCCGAGCATTCTCCCGCCACCACCGGCACCACCAAAAACTCAAACTCAACCTGCAGCAGCAGCCCCATCCACTGCTTCAGGCAGTGTCACCCACACCATTATTATTGATGTCGAGACAACAAAATTACGCGTTCCCAATTTCTTTACTCGGCCAACGGAAGCCCTTCATCGAGTGACCCCCACCCCCACGATCTGTCGTCTTTACCAGCGTGGCTCTTGTCATCAAGGGGCCCGATGCCGACAGGCTCATGTAGATCCAAAATATGTTTCGTTTGCACGCCAACAACTTTTGACCACGCCGCCGTGTTGCCTTTCGCACACAGACTATAACATCTCCCCCGCGTACAGTGACAATACTCCACTGCTGCCGCCAGGAGTTGAGGTGCTCGTACAGCTTCTATTGGATGAACGAGAAGAGGAGATACTGCTGACAAAGTCATCGACGTTTTTACCCCACCGCCACCAAGGGGGTGCGTTAGAAAACAGCAGTAATACCGATCACGAAAATCCTCACAACTCACAACAACAAGATCAGGCGAGCACAAGTGACATCCCCAAGGAGGATGAGAGCAACGCTAACACCGCCGAATTACTGCTCAAGACTGAAAACAGTAAAGGAGGCGATCATCGTGCCGTTTCGAGTGCACCCGCTGACACTGAAAAAGCTGGAAGAGGTGGAGGAGGTCGTCGCGGTGGCGCTGCTTTCAATTCTTCTGGTGGTACTGGTTGCGCACTTGGAGAACCCCTCGCTATCACCCATGTCCTACCGACTGCCGGTTTCAAAAAAAAAAAAAACGTTTGCTACGTCAGCAACCCCCACCGTTGTGACAAATATCAACAACTCGTCTAGCACTCAGTCGAGTCCTTACTCTCTACAACTTCCTCGCTCAAGTGATTACTCCCAACCTGGCGGCAGCACCTCATCGTTGTTTGCTGCACCGCATTCACAATCAAGCCCGCCGCCGCCACCACTTCCACCGCCTCATCATCTCCCACAAGCCGGAAAACCGTCAGTTGTGATGATTCCGCTTGAGCAACTTTGCGCAGCGCACCACGGAGCTGAGTTACTGATGTTACGATCGGGAGGAGAACAACAACAGCAAGGACAAAAGTTAAGCAAGGAAGATTCGCAAGGAGGGGAATCAGAAGGTGCAACAACAACATCAACACGCCGAAAAAGCACCAGCACCACAACCAGCATTCTCTTTGAAGAGAGCAGCGTCACGACACCAACAACTCTTGTCGATGATAAAAGTAGCAGCAGTAACCTGGTGGACACTCCGTCCCAACCAACCAGCCAACCGAAACACGCCGATTCCTCTACAGTCAACAATAATAATGCTGCCCATCAAGCCTCGTCGTCGTCGCTATCATCGTCTCAGCGTCGGAAGAGTTCATCCACGTCGTCTACCACTTCGCCTTTACTCCCGTCGCAGTCCACCAAAATTCTATGCCCATTCGGCCCAGACTGCCGTTTTGTGCATGTATGTCGTGAAGAGCTGCGAGCACGATTGTTGAGGCTGCCCCATAATAAAGAAGAAAAGCCGCAACCACTTGATGACATCCGAAAAGGGCAGCAGAACAATGCAGGAGGAGGAAGCAGTGGTGACAACAATGAAACCAGCGCCATCAACAACAGCGTCGTTATTGGGTCTGCAGTGTCTGCTCGACATTCTTCTGCGTTTGACTCAGAGTATGAGAAAGTGGCTGAGGTTGACTTTACTCTTATGACCCCCGCTACACCACACAACTTTGCTGGCAAGCACTTCCACTCCACCAGTGCTGCTCAGGCAGCATCACCTGTAACTGTTGCGACGCCTCAACGACACGGAGGCCAGTCAGCGAACACACGAACTGCATCAGTTCCAGCAGCTGGAATATCACTTCGCGTTGTGATTGATGATACGCCAATTGTACCGATGACAAGCGAAGGAGGGCCGGGAGTCCAGTCATCAGGCCGTGATGACAGCTACCACGCTTCTACAGCACTCCCCCAGTACTTCCAAAACCATCATCAGCATCACCAGCATCAAGATCATTGTCACAATGAGGGCGGGGGTGGTGCGGGGCCTACTCCGCCGTTTCCATATCCTCACCACAATGGTCTTGATTCCCCTGGAGAGTTTCCACCTAACTTCTTGAATCAACACCACTACCAATTTCCGATGGCAGCAGTATCGGCGTCCGTGGTGGGCGACCTGACGAGCCCTGACTCCGCTTACCTACAGCCAACGCATCATCAGCATCAGCTGCGTGGTTCGCCAACTCCACAGTCGCACAACCCGTACCTGCGAGGTGCCTCGTCCATCTCACCCAAAGGTGTTGGTGTAACAAGTCAACTTCAACATCAGCAGTCATGGATGTCGCAATCTTTCCCGTCGCTCTCGGCTAGCGATCATCATGTGCGCAGCTCTTCACTTGCCGCAGCTGGTGCTACGAACGTAACCATTGTTGATGATAGGCATGCGGTGCTAAGCCCTGGCATGTTACCCCCGACGCCAGGAAGGGGCGGTGCTCAAGCGTTGATGGACGAGTCGCTCACGTCTCCAACGGGGTGGGCTTCCCGCAGCCAACAACATCAGAGCCGCCATGTTCAACAACCCGCAAGCCAACCCCCCGCTGCGTCTCTCTACCGCTCCGACAGCGACACAGCATCATTATTCCTTAGTCGCACCGGCGGTAGTGGCGGCAGTGGCGGTGGCGACGCCATGACGCCTATTGGCCGCGCTGTTGGCGGTTGTAACCAGTTAAGCCACCCTGCGTCGTCGTCGTCGTTGTTCGTACGAGGTGATGGTTCACGTGTTGGCGCCATTATGATGGCAACTCCATCTCCACGAGCCGCGTCGGCGTCATCGTTGTCGTCCACACCAGTGTTTGGCAGTGGTGAGGATTTCGTCAGTGGTGCTGGTGGCGCTCCGTCCACTGCAGCGGCAGCAGCTGCTCCCTCTTCGTTTGGAGAAGACAACACACAAAAATCGTCACTTCTCCCCTTCTCTGGAAGCCACAGCTATCGACCAGGTAGTGCCATCTCCGTCACCACCACCACCGACTCTCCCGTGACAGTGGTCTTGTCAACGAAACCCTCCAAGCACGCCGCGTCGCAGTTGTGGCTGAAGCGCATGAACAGTGCCGTCGCTAGCATCACGACGAGCCCCCAAACTGGTAAAGACATTGATATGGACTCACATGCGGGGTCAACGTTTCTGAGAGGGGGCTCTGGTGGTTTTGGTGGTGGTGGTGGTGGTTTCACACACCGACGCAGTCCACGTGAGCCTCCTGCATTGCTGTTCGCCAGTGCCTCTGTTGAGGAGCTTTCCCTGTCCACAGTCCCGCTACAGCACCATCACCGTCAACATGCGCTTGGGCACCAACATCATGTTCAACATCAGCAGCATGACGCTCAAAGCGGTTTTGTTCAAAGTGGTCACCAATCTTATCAGCGACGCGCATCATCACATCAAAGCGCCGGTGCATCACGGAGAGCATCGTCAGCAACGTCGTCGGTCGCCTCGATAAACCTCGACGCTGATGATGCGAGTGGTGCCGTTGCCAGGCGTTTCAACGAAGTAACCGCAGCAATCCAACACACCACAAGGAACCCACAATCAACGTCCAGTGCAACAACAACCTTTTTACTTGATGGTGATGAGTTGCAGTAGCAGAAAGAAAGGAATGAAGGAAAAGGGGGGAAAAAATGAGTCTCTCACTTTTTCTCACTTTCTACTTAAAGAATGCGGGAGATAGGTTTCCTCACATTTTTTTAAAAAATGACGGCCTGTTTTTGAAACCGAGTGCAACGCTCAACTAGAAGGAACAGGTGCCTCTGCGAACTTGACCCACTGTCAGTTTTGTTCGGCGGGGAAGGTATTTTTCTTTTCCCCGAGGCACACAAACAAATAAAAGAATCGGCAATCCCCCTTCCCAACATCGAGCACATATTCCAAATTTGTGCGATCACGTTCGTCAGGCCCTCCTCCCACCACCGCCACTTCCACTTTTACCAAGAACACTCAAAAAATTGGTCCCCGTTTTAGAAAAAAGGGTAAAAAAAGAGGACCAAAAGATAAACTGCGCCTGCAAGCAAAAGGGGGAAGTTAGAATTTGGGGGAAAAAAGAGCACACAACAGTGTAGGAACCAGCTACATGCCCTACCTACGACGTTAAATTCTAGCAGCACCAAATTCAGAATGTACGTGCGCGCGCATTTTGCATTTTGCGTTTTTTTTTTCCTGTGAGTACGCACATGAAAATCCCCCATGGAATAAAAAATGGAGCTAGTTCTCTCTCTCTCTCTTTTCTCTCTCTCTCATTACCCTCTCCTTTTACCCCCACAATAACAACGCGTGAGTCGCTTCAATGTCTATCTCTCAAAAGCTCTTAGGGGCATCACCAAATGCTCTTTTCAACTTGTGTTCTCAGAGGGACTGTTAAAAAAAACATAACACACGTAAAGAAGAAAGAAGACTTACAGGAAACAAAGGGGGTTCCTCTAAAAAGAAGTCAAATGACATATGATGAAGCGAAGGTGACTAAAATAAACTAACATCTCGGAGAAAAAAAAAAGGAGGAGCCAACGCACGGAGACACAAAGAACGAAGAAGGAAAAAGTACGCTAAAAAAAGTATTCCCAAAGTGCTCTGAGTAGACTGACCAAACCAAAAAAAAAATGCTCACCTGTAGATTTCCTAACGTTTTTTTTTGAAAATTCATTTTTAGAAATTCTGCTACTTCAGTTCTCCGCATTCCTTCCCTTGCGCAGTGAGAAGCGGTTTTTTTTTGTTTTTTTTTCCCTTTCCCTTTTTTCACCTCACACACAAAACAAAAATAACCGTGCAGCTGCTTAGGCTAACACCAACCAACCAAAAAAAAAAAAAAACAAACAAACAAACAAACAAACAATCAAAGAAATAAACGTGTCGCCCCATTGTGCATTGCCATACTTTTCACCCGTTCATTGATCGCCTTCCACTCATCAAAAGAGAACAAAACACACGAGCTTCGTATCAGTACCCAAAAACGATGTTTCAACCCCCCTAGCAGTTTTTTTATTCCCGCCAGGTACGCAAGGCTCCCTCTCTTTCTCTACCTTCCTCGTTTCATATTGCGTGACTCATCTTACGCTGCTCCCACCATGGGGATGGTGGTTTTGTTTTTTCCCCCGTCGCTTTTTTGTTTTTCTTTTCCTACGTTTTTGATAGTGCCAACATGCTGGGCACTGCCGCTGTGTGTCTTCTTTGTTGTGTTTGATTGATTGATTGATTGAACAAGTGAGGACAGTGAACATTGTTTGCGACGTTGTCGTCACGCTTTCACCCGTGCACGAAAAACACCCAAGGCAATCAAACTGTTTCTCGACCTTGCATCATTAAACCTCACGACGTGTGTGCATCGACGCACCAAAAAGGCAGCGCACTCGATCGCGAAACAAACATGGGAGGCAACCAAAAAAAATAATCAACTTCTTTTGTTTTGTTTTGTTTTGTTTTGATTTCTTTGTTTTTTTCTTCGATCTGATGAAGAAAGATGCCAATCCGATGGATTTTTAGCAGAATTTCCCCCCACAAATCTGAAGCGAGAACATTTTCAAATTTTTTTAGATGCCCTCGTTTTACTTTGCCAGGAGTTCTTTTTCCTTGTCTTCACTTGCGATGGTATTGCCTGACAAGGTAGAATCTCTTTTATTATCGTCCAAAGGTTTTGCCTCCATATTTACTTCTCACTATGGGAATCTGCGCATCATCGTACCCGGCCAACAAGAAGGAGCACGTCTGCTTTTGGGGTGGTGCGAAGCTGGGCCGCCCTCTTATTTACGGCCACCGCGGTGGCTCCAAGAACTACCCCGAGAACAGCCTTGAGGCGTTCATTGACGCTCGTGAAAACGGCGCCGATGGGTGCGAGATGGATGTGTTTCTTACAACTGATGAGCAGGTGGTTGTCTTCCACGATGACACGACGGAGCGCCTCGTGGATGGGCCCAGCCACAAGCTGATTGAAAGCAGCTGGGCTGGCTGCATCGAGAATCTGAAGTTTAAGAAAACACTTAAGTACGACCGCGAGACCTTAAACTTTGACAAGAACTACTCCATCGCACTTCTGAAAGATGTGTTCAAGTGGTTTAAGGGAAAGGAGAGCAAAGCTGGGCTCCCGTTTGTGCTAAACGTGGAGCTGAAGCCATGCGCCCCATCCATCCACCTCAGTCCAGTCGGCCGCCACGTGGCGAACCTCATCCGTGAGTACGGCATGGAGAAGCAGGTAACCCTCGTCGGCTTTGACCCGCTGAAGCTGCACCAGGCCGTCAAAACGTACCCCGGCATTCACGTGGGTTGGCAGTACGACGACATGGAAACGACAAAGCTCGGAACTGCGAACGTCTGGTACCACGACGACGACGGCGTTTTGGGCGATCAGACGCAGTTCACCCGCGACAAGCCGGGGTTGCTTCGCTTCTTGATGGAAGGGGCTGTGTTGGACCGTGCAATTGGCGCGACGATTGTTGACCTTGAGGACACTGTCTGCGATGACAACACGATCCAGCATTTCCACGATCGCGGCTTCGGCGTGGGTTGTTTCACGATCTTCCCTACGGATCTGTCGTCGTGCTCCCGTCACCCTCCGGACGACGACGCAGGTGCGTATGAGGATGGCAAGAACATCATCCGGCAGATCATGAAGCGCAAGGTGAACTGGATCGAGACGGACTCCGTCAAGAACAGCCACCGTGCCATGACTGAGCTGGCTGCTGAGTTTGCTGCAGAGGCGCAAGTTGTCCCTCCTGCTGCTTCTGCTACTGCTGCGCCTGCGGCTCACTGAGCCATTTCTTTTCTGATTCTCATTTTTTTTTTCCGCACTCCCTGTTAACTTTTTCGTTGTTTTTATGTGTTCGTCCGTTCTTTACTACTTGCAGCTTCTCAGAAACGCGCGTTTTTCTCCTCCTTGCTCCTTTTTGGAAGCCGAAGGTGTTGAAAATGCACAAAAAACAGATCGTGTTGACGTCAATCATGATTCTTAGTGGTGTTTGTGGTGTTAGCGCGAATTGATCTTGCAATTGACTGCATTCACCACGTATTCATGTATTGATTGCTTTTTTTTGACGGAAAGTCATCAAAATTCTTCTTTTCTCACGAGACCTTTTTTTTCCTCAAAGAAAGAAATTCTGTTCCCCACTCTATGGTTATTTTAGCATAATACTGCTGTACGGAGTCTTTCCTTGTGTTGTCTCTAGACGGATTATTTTTGTTTCTGTTTTTTTTTTTTTTCCTTCTTGGAGGTACTCCAAAAAGTTATCCTGTCGTTCATATCGTTGAGCATGGGATTCTGTTCTTCGACTCCTCCCCGCGACAATACCGCACCGGATGTCAATATCAAGATTGAAGACCATGTTGCTCATAGCGGAGCAACGACACTTCGGCGTCCTCTTGTCTACGGCCACCGCGGCGGCTCCAAGAAGTATCCAGAGAACACAATCGAAGCCTTCAAAGACGCGCTAGCCAATGGCGCGGATGGTTGTGAACTAGACGTGTTCCTCACGAAGGATAAATACGTTGTTTGCTTCCACGACGATACCACGGAACGTCTTCTCGACGGACCAAAGGTCAAAGTGGTCGACGCCGTGTGGAAAGGAGATTTGGAGGACCGCAGGCACAAGAGGACGCTTACGTACGATCGTGAGACGTTGGCATTTGACACTGCGCATCCAATTTCTCTTCTTGAGGATGTGTTTAAGGAGTTCAAGGGAAAGACAAGCAACTTAGGCCTTCCTTTTGTCCTCAATGTTGAGCTCAAGCCCGGCATGCCCTCTCTTTTCCCACTTTGGGGACACAAAGTAGGCAAATACGTTGCTAATCTCATCCGAGAACATGGAATGGAGGCACAGGTCACGGTGGTTGGGTTTGATCCTAAGAAGTTGAGGCAAGTGGAGAGCGTATACCCAGGATTGCACACTGGTTGGCAATACGACGATAACTTTCCTATTTTGGGATCCGTCCTTGGGACAGCCAACAGTTGGTCCAACAAGACACCCACCAAAGAAGAACGCCAAGGCTTATTTACAAAATTTATTCGAGGTTTTATGGAGAGCGCCATCGTAGACCGCTTGATTGTTGGAGCCACCATTGTCGACCTTGAGCACACTGTCTGTGATGACAACACCGTTGAAAAATTTCATGACAAGGGTTTCGCCGTTGGCTGTTTTGCATTTTTCCCAACCGATCTCTCTTCTGTTCTGGATCCGCCCCCAACAGACGGTGAGGGTGCTTATGAGAGATATCAATTGGATTGAGACAGACTCAGTCGAACTCAGTTTGAAGGCAATCGGCGAAATCACCGAGGATCCAAAGTTTCAAGCGGCCAAGGCAGCGCGGGCTACTAAAAAAAACAACAGTTGAGGCTTCGTAGTCACAATGCTCAGTGACGACGAAAAAAAATTGGAAGTTCACTTCTTGCTCGTTTTCTTTAGTTTAGTTATTATTGTTCTTTCTTATGAGTGAAAAAACACCGAATTGCCAGGCCGAAAAATGAAATTGTGTTGCTGATGATTGACTATGGTCATTGAAACGGAAATTATTGGGAATAACAAGAAAAACTACGAGTGCCAATTTTACATCCTTTTTACGTCCTTTTTCTCTGCTTTTTTTTTCTTGCACAGAATCATCGAATTGTTGCGTTGTGTTACAAAAAAAGAGTTCCATTCATCGTTTGCTATCATCATGGGCATCTGCTTTTCTACACCCGTCTGTGGCATCAAGATTGAAGACCACGTTGCCTACTACGGAGCATCGAAGCTAGGTCGCCCTCTTGTCTACGGCCACCGCGGCGGCTCCAAGAAGTACCCAGAGAACACAATCCAAGCCTTTGAGGACGCCCGTGTCAATGGTGCTGATGGTTGTGAACTCGACGTGTTTCTCACAAAGGACAAAGTCATTGTTTGCATTCATGACGACACGACTGGCCGTCTTCTTGATGGACCTGACGTGAAGGTGGTGGATTCAAAGTGGAAGGGGGATTTGGAGAACCGCAAGCACAAAACGACGCTGAAGTACGATCGTGCAGAGTTGACCTTTGACGCGGCGTATCCAATTTCTCTTCTGGAAGACGTCTTCAAGGCCTTCAAGGGAAAGCAGAGTAAATCAGGCCTTCCTTTTATCCTTAACGTTGAGCTGAAACCTGTCACGCCTTCCTTGGTCAACAGCAAAGTTGGTACACATGTTGCGCATCTTATCCGCAAGTGCGGCATGGAGGCACAGGTCACGGTGGTTGCCTTCGACCCACTCAAGCTGCTGCAGGTGGAGCGTGCGTACGCAGGGCTGCACACTGGGTGGCAGTACGACGACGATCTCCCTGGCCTGGGCAAAGCGTTGGGAAATGCTAACACGTGGTTTAACGAACCGCAACTCGGCAATGAATCAGAGTTCACGCGCGACCGCGAAGGCATTCGTCGGTTCCTCATGGAGAACTCCGTCTTGGACAGAGCTATTGGAGCAACCATTGTGGACCTTGAGCACACTGTCTGCGATGACAACACCATTCAAAAATTCCACGACAAGAAATTCGCTGTCGGTTGCTTTGCGTTCTTCCCAACTGACCTCTCTGCTGTTCACAACAAGCCCCCCGCAGATGCTGAGGGAGCCTATCAGCACAGCAAGAACATCCTTCGTCAAGTGATGAAACGAAAGGTCAACTGGATTGAGACAGATTCAGTGGAGCTCAGCTTGAAGGCAATCGCCGAGATCAATGAAGAATTCAAGGCTGAAGCGGCTGCTGGTGCCCCCGCCCCCGCCATTTTTTTTCCCATGAGAGGTTGATCGTTTTCTTCTTCACTTTTCTTTTTATTATCCACACTTTTACACCTTTCCTCCCGTTCGCAACAGATTCGAATACTCGAAAAAAAAAAGAAACGGTGCAATTGCTCAATGGTTGTATGCGGTCGTTATTCTTGAATCAATTGAGCAGAGAGAGAAGAAAAAATGCGTCGCTCAAACGTGAAAGCGAAGAAAAAAAACTTGTGCGGAGCGGAAATGGTTGAATTTATGCATGTCAATTCAAAAGAAACCGAAAACGGGACCTTTTGAAGTGGTCTAATGAGCAGCTCTTTCGTTGATTGATCGGCGATGGTACCCTATTTTTCTTTTTCAGTTTCCTCAATACAATCTAGAAAACGTCAATCTTTCGCAGACATTTTCAAGGACCAACAACGACAATACTACGCTCCTCTTGTTGTTGGGTACCGCATCTCCGTGCCTTTTCGCATTCTCCACTTTGGTCATCTCTTATGAGCAGCAATAGCGGCAGCGTAACGCCGTTGCCTTCGCAGGGTCACCAGGCACAACAGCCACGCAAAGGACCACACGCGCCCTCGTGCGATCATAATAAATATCCCATTCACGAGGTCCTGAAAACTCTTCTTCATGCTCCTGGACCAGCAGAAGCGAACGACACTACGAATCAAGTCAAGCCCCTCCTTCGTCGCTCTCGCGTACTAGAGCTCGGCGCCGGTACTGCAGAACACGCCATTTACTTTACAGAGCAATTTCACGCTGAGGAAATCGCGTTATGGCAGACGACAGATTTGGCGTCGGAGCTCCCAGGTATGACATTGAATTTGTCGGAAGGGAATGTCGAGCCGTCTCGTTGTCCACTACCGAAGGTTCTGAGCTTCACTGATTCTGAGGAGACCTGGCTTTCTTTGAATAGTGAAGTTGCCGATCACCACAAACAATTGAGGCCACCATCTTGGGACATCGTCTTCACTGCGAACACATTTCACATCGCGCCATGGGAAGCATGTCTTATGTGCTGTGCAAAATTACAACACGTTGTGGTTCCAGGTGGGTTCTTTGTGATCTACGGACCATTCAACTACAACGGTACCTACACTTCAGAGAGTAACGCGCGTTTTGATCTTTGGCTGAAGGCGAACAAATCAGCGCAGTCGGCCATTCGTCATTTTGAGCAAGTGGATAAGGCGATGACAGACGGAGGATTCAGCCTGTTTGCAGATCATCCAATGCCGGAAAACAATCACTGTCTTGTCTTTCGCAAGAAGTAATGTTTGTGATTTCCTCATTTTTCGTTTTTCTAGTGCAGTGATACGGAAACGATCTTTTTTGAAGGCGTTTTCTATTCTTTTTGCCTTTATCAGTTCTTTTATCTCTTTTTTTTTCCTTGTTGAATTCAAGTAAAGTTTACATCTATCGTGCAACCATCAGCATGACTGGAAAAAAGCTCCACATTGCCTCCGTGAAGGCCAAACTCCCGGTTGACCTCACCCTAGAATCCAAGCACAAGCGCATGGAGCTTTTCAAGCAGTTCGACCCTAATAGCAACGGCTACCTGTCTCTCGCCGAAGTGGACAAGGGCATTCGCGATGTTCTCAACATTCAGGAGCTGTTTGATCTGAAGCCCGTCATCATGCGTGCCTTCCAAGCCGCCAAAGGCGCCAACGACAAGAAGAACAAGGCTGGCTCACTTGGCCCAGACTACGTCGAGAAGTGCGAATTCCGTCTGTTGATGGTGTACCTCGGCAAATACTTTGAGCTGTACGAACTGTTCTCTGAGGTCGATGCCGATGACGACCATCGCATTGACATTGGTGAGTTCCGCAAGGCCGTCCCTGTGATCAACTCGTGGGGTGCTCACATCACCGATGTGGATGCAACCTTCGAGCAAATTGATCGCAATGGAGGTGGCATCATTTTGTTTGACGAGTTTGCTCACTGGGCCCTCTCCAAGCACTTGGACGAGCTGCACCCTGATGAATAGACGAAGAAGAGCACAAAATTTATTCGTCTTCTCAATGTTTTTTCTTTCATTTATTTTCGCTCTTGTTGTTCAAGTGTTTGCGTTCGATGGCGGGGTTTCTATTACGCTGAAGGCTTATGTGAATAACCTCCCCAATGCAAAATGAATCAAATACCAAAAGAGCATTGGTTTTCTGCAGAGGTATTTTTGTTTATTTTGGGAGTTACGATTTCCGACCCAACAAGGCCGTGTAAGTTGTTTTGTTTGCACCGAAGACAGTAGGATGCCTGTTTGTTCATCTGTAGCGTCGTTTCGGCAAAGTGCGAGGAAACCAAACCAGTAGACAAATACACAACTCACAAACAAGCCACGCGAGCATCACATCGTTTTCTTTGCAAGTGAAAATATTTTGATGGCGGTTCATACTCGCATAGGGCGCCGAATCAAACGAAAACAGCCACCTTCGCCTCCTACACCTGACTACTGCCCCAACACGGCCATTACTTTTTTTTTGGCTGGATCTTTGATATCTTTACAGTCCTCATCAGTGCCTGCGATGTGGTGGCTGATGTGCTCGTTGCCGCTCAGTTTCTGAGAGATGGACACCAACTGTGGGCAGCACTTGTCTTTGGAGCGTTTGGACTATCTTCTGCAATCTACTCTGTCATTCTTGCCGTCGTCTTCTTTTCGAGATCAAGCAGTCATTTTCAAAGAAATGACGGAAGCCATATCCTCGGCGAGAGGCTTTGCAGATTGCCACTGCTCATCCGCTTTTTTCTCATCCTGCCGTTTGCCCAGCTTGCACCGGTCAGGATGTATGTGTTGCAGATGTTCGTTATGCCGCGTCTCCGAAATGAATCGGTGCACCGAAACAACGCTCATCGCGATGTAAGCCTTGAGGATGAATCATCTGCCACCGCGAGGAGGCGGACGCGGTGCAGGGGACGTTCACGGTTGTTGGGCGGCTGCAGGACGCGGTCAAGCGGCAGGTCGTCACGCACGGCATGCTGTTCGCGGAGACGATCGTGGAGAGCATCAGCTGCTTGCGATCACGTTCCTGGGCGCGCCGTCGACGCTGCAGGTGGTGTCGATGGCGCTGTCGATCCTGTCGGTGGTGAGCAAGGCGTACTTCCTGAGCCTGTCTGCGTGCCTGCGCGTGTTTGTGTTCAAGTTCAGCGTGCTGTCGTTCGACGTGCTGGGCATGTTCTACATCTTCTCGACGATCCTGTCGAAGGAGCGGTCGCAGGACGTTGGGCTGTTCGGCTCGGACTCGCTGCGCGTGTCGTACCTGACGTACGCGTGGTTTGTGAAGCTGGTGGCGGTTGCTGGGTTCACAATGTTGCTTGTTGCGTTGGCAGCATTCCTGGTCCCACTGTTGGAGAAAGGGTATTTATGCATGATCTAATGGGGAAACATTAAATCCGCCATCGCCGGAAGTTGTATGATAGCGATGGCGATCATTCCTGTCGTACTTGTGCAAGAGTCGGTGAAGATGTCGTGGGTTTTGTTCTTCCTGATGCGTTGGGAGCCTCGATGGAAGGGCGTTGCGGTGGCAAGTCTTACTTATGCGTTTTGGAGCGTGCTTCCGATCGCATCGAACTTCGTGAGCACCAGGTGCACTTGTTGCTTTTCTTGACGATCATTATCCCCTTAGTGGAACACTCTAAAACACGATTGTGCGACGAGTCAAAGGCGTTGGATCAAGGCTTTACCGCCACATCGACGCGCTGTGTAAAGTGGAAGAAGACTTTTTGACGATTCATGGGACAGCCGCTGATGCGTGTAAAACACTGCTTGTGATGATTTTTTTCGTCGTAGGTGGTCAGACGGCAGTTCACCGAGAGGAGGCGGACGCGGTGCAGGGGACGTTCACTGTCGTTGGGCGGCTGCAGGACGCAGTCAAGCGGCAGGTCGTCACGCACGGCATGCTGTTCGCGGAGACGATCGTGGAGAGCATCCCGCAGTCGATCATCCAGCTGCTTGCGATCACGTTCCTGGGCGCGCCGTCGACGCTGCAGGTGGTGTGC
>CYKH01001313.1:0-26510 GCA_001460835.1 Bodo saltans
CACTTTGGTGACTTTGTCGTGGAAGACGTTGGCAACCGCAGCAACAGCTCCTCTGGTAAGACCATCGAGTGGATGAAGGTGTCCAAGCCCGTGGTAGGCTACGTCCCCCTTGAGGTCGGTACTCGTCGTTACTGGCGCCAAGAATACGCAGAAGTGTCCATCACTTCTGCTGGCCAAGTGAATATTGATGTCAGCACCACCGCCCGTCCCGAGTTCGTCCCTACCGTTATGGAGGAGGTAAAGGAGAACGCGGATGACGAAGACGACAGCAGCTCCCTCAGCAGCTGGGGTGACTGGTACAAGGATTTCGACGAAGCATATGAATGCGAAGAAGATGAAGAGGAGGAAGAAGAAGAACAATTCGACATGGGTGACCTCACTGACCTCGTCGCAGCCATCAAGAAGGCCAAAGAGCTTCGCGTTGGAGACAAGGTATCACGAAATCCTGAGTGTTGGGAGGGCCGCGGTAACGAAGACGGCGGTCCGAACTCCGTTGGAAAGGTGACTCGCGTTGAAGACGTGCGTGTTCACGTTCAATGGGCCAATGGCTTCAAGGCCACCTACAAGTGGGGAGAGGCTGGTCAGTTCGAGCTCATCAAAGTTGGCGGTGACAGCGATGAGGACGACTGGGGCCGTGAGATTGCCAACGACGACAAGTGGGCGGCGCTGTTGAAGAAGAATACCAACACCAACAATCGTTGTGGTAACTGCGCACAGAACTGTCACATGGAAGCTGGCAACGGTTGGTTCCGATGCAATCAATGTGTGAACTACAACTTGTGCAAGAAATGCTTCAAGCTCATGGAACATCAAGAGCATCTGTTCACAGACATGCTTGGCCTCTTAGAGCAAATGCGTAGTTCGGACATCGTGCGCGGAAGCCATGTCCGTATCCGCCCAGATGTGAAGGAGCCCGCGTTTGGCTGGCAAGATGCCCCCGTGGGGAGAGGCTGGTCAGTTCGAGCTCATCAAAGTTGGCGGTGACAGCGATGAGGACGACTGGGGCCGTGAGATTGCCAACGACGACAAGTGGGCGGCGCTGTTGAAGAAGAATACCAACACCAACAATCGTTGTGGTAACTGCGCACAGAACTGTCACATGGAAGCTGGCAACGGTTGGTTCCGATGCAATCAATGTGTGAACTACAACTTGTGCAAGAAATGCTTCAAGCTCATGGAACATCAAGAGCATCTTTTCACAGACATGCTTGGCCTCTTAGAGCAAATGCGTAGTTCGGACATCGTGCGCGGAAGCCACGTCCGTATCCGCCCAGATGTGAAGGAGCCCGCGTTTGGCTGGCAAGATGCCCCCCGTGATGGCACCCCAGGTGTTGTCTCGGACCTCGATGAAGACCAAAACACTGTCCAAGTATCCTACAACGACGAAATTTGGTATGGAAAGCTCACTGAAGTCGTTTTCGTCGACTTGAAGGCTGAAGAGCGCAGCACCGTGTGGCTTGGAGTCGTGTTCAACACCGCTGTTCTTCCTGAGCCTACTGCGAATCGCAAGAAGTTGTTTGGTTCTCTCTTCACCATTGTAGACCAACAGCTCTCCCCCGCCATCGTGGAAGGTATTTTCAAAGTTGGCCAGCGCGTCAAGGCGTACAATCAGAACCGCTACTACCCTGGAGAAGTGCGTGCAGTTCTGCCCAATCAACTCTATGCAGTTGCATTTGACGATGGAAACTTCAACGACAAGGTGCCGGAGGACAAGATTGCGCTAAATCCATTCCAGAAGGGCGCTCGTGTTCGCATAAAGAACGACCCTGACGTGGAACCCCAATATGGTCTCCAGCGAGGCGTTGAGAAGGGCATGATCGGTGAAGTGATGGACCTCTACCCATACTCATGGGGCTCCGACAAGCTCCGACTGCGCATCAAGGTGCGCAACGGTATGCGTGTTGTCATACAGAACATGATGGACGATGAAGTTGACGTTGTCGGAGATGCCAAGTGGTACACACGCAAGCGCGTAAAGGTTGCAGCGCCTTCTGCACCATCGACACCCACTGCCACCGGTGCTGCGTTTGGAGAGCGCCAAGCCTCTGAGGTGATGGGCACCCCAGCAGTTTCCGGCGAAGCTACTGCCCCCGCCGCCGCTGAAGCCGCCGTCCCTGTCGCTACGGTCCCCGTGGGCGAGCAAATCCCTCTGCCCAAGAGCGCTGTTCCCACCGTCGATCGTGCTTTCTCTGATGGTGTTGTTTCCGCAGACGTCTACCTGCGCGATGCAACCTACACTATCAACTTTGAGAGAATGGAAGTCATCCATCCAAAGACCAACGAAGTTGTCGGTGAACTCATTCGTGATCCTCCGCAGCAATGGGTGAAGCAGCGCGAGAAGGTAACCTTCGACGATGGCAAATGGCACGTCCTCTCCGTACTTATCCGCGGCGACCAAAACGTCGTTGCTGTGTGCGATGGCCACGTGATTCCCGTGGAGTACAACGGGCCAACATACGAGGATGGAGATGATGACGAGGACGAAGAAGGCGAAGAAGATGAGGAGGAAGACGAAGCCGAGCCTCCTCTCTGCGAAGGAGAAGCCGAAGAAGAAGGCGCCGTGTCAGCGGAAGCAGCAGATCCTGATGTTGAGTACGGCAACAAGGTTGACCTCCACAACATCGTTGACATCGCAATGATTCGTCTTCTTGAGAAAAAGCCCGATGACAAGGACCAAGTCTACGATGTCCTCATTGCTGCGCTCCAAGAATATCAGCGAGAGCATGACCCTGAGGTCGAATACAGTAAGCAGATCGATCTTCACAACATCATCGACCTTGCTGTGGTGCGACTGCTGGAGAGCAAACCGGAAGACCCAGATCATGTGTTCGACGCACTGATTGCTGCGATGGAGGAATACCAGCAGCACGCCGCAGATGGCCACAATTCGATGGGTGTACCAGCAAGCAGCGCAAGTGTGTGCGCTCCCTCTCCCAATCATGGTGATGGAATGCAAGCCGCGGCTAGTAGTGAATGGCCTCAAGAAATTCCTGCCACCACCGCCGCAGCTGCCGCTAACGATGAAGATGAGTGGGAAGACGCCAGCGATGATGGAGAAGAGGGAGAAGAAGAAGAAGACGATGAAAATGACGGCGATGAGGCGGAGGAAGAGGGTAGCGAAGAATCTAGTGAGAACGAAGATTCTAATGAAGACGAAGAGGCAGAGAAACATGAAGAAGAAAACGAAGGCGAAGAAGGCGAGGAAGAGCCAGAAGCCGATGACGATGGTGCCGAAGAAGCGCCGACCGCTTGGGACACTGAAGAGAAACCCGAGAAACCCGCAAAGGCCGAAAAGAAAACGAAGCATGTCGAGGTCGCAGTCCCTAAAGATCCCAATGAAGAGAGCAGCAGCACCAGCAGTGGTGAAGATGACGATGACGATGATGACAACGGTCGAGTCAAAGCACTTCCTACTCTCAAGCGCCATCCGAAGGATGTTCTCACACTTGATGTTCGCGCTGGTATCACCTTCATGGCCCTGAGCAGCTCAAACCTCTCAGGTGCAGAGCGACAGCGCCTCGGCCCTGACTTCCCCTCGCGTCGTCTTGCTAAAGTTGCACTTCACTGGGGTGCTGACGCTACGGAAGAAAAGGCTGTCGAAGTATTCAACGCCATCGACAAGGAGTGTCAATGGACCTGCGGTGGCTGCGCCAAGGAAAATAGTCGACTCGCAGATCAATGCATCGAGTGCAAGAAGGACCGAGTCGAAGACGAAGACGCCAACAAGAACCGCAAGGTCAAGGTCATTGCAGTTCTACCGAAGTCCAAGGAGGCGCAAGAATTCCGTAAGAAGATGCATGCTCGCTTGCGCTCGCAGTACCAGAAACAACTTGAAGCTTTGGATTCGAACTTCAATGGAATGAATGTTATCTAAGAAGGCCATGATGAGTGTGGATGGGAGAAAAAGATTATACGAAGCAACTGGAATGAGAACACCAAAATCGCAGAAGAATCATGCTGATCAAAACGGAAAGAAAAAAGTAAAGCTACGCTGTTGTCCTCAAATAACATTGTCACATGTCGTTCTCCCTCATTTTTCGTTAAATTGTTACTCTCAAGGAATCAAAAGGGACAAAGACTGCCTAAACAACACGTACGTTCTCTGCGTCTCTTAAAATAATGTCTGCCACTTCTACAAACGGTGGAGAAGGATTCTTTAACTTCAACTTTAGCCCATACCTGCCTCCGAATGCAAAGAAGCAGCTGTTAGAATATCAGTATCATGGAACTGACAAAAGTCTCATCTACAAGTACATGTGGAAGCCTCTCTGTGCAAGTGCGGTGGAGAAGCTCCCCGTGTGGCTTGCGCCGAATGTGATCACTGTGACTGCGTTGGCGCTTGTTTGTGTGACTCACGCTGCACTAGCGTACTACATGCCGAATCTCACTGTGGAAGAAGGTGTTGTCACGCCGTCTTACATCTTCGCACTCACCGGCATTATGCTATTTGCGTATCAATTTTTGGACAATCTTGACGGTCATCAAGCTCGCCGAACAAAAACGTCATCCCCGCTCGGCCTGCTGATGGATCATGGGTGTGATGCGTTCAACACCATCATTGGTAGCATTTCGGTCGCCACCGCTGTCTGCGCTGGGCCATCTTGGAAATCCTGGACCGTCCTGATTACTGCAGTGATTGTATTCATTATGAATACGTGGGAGGAGTACTATCGCGGTGCTCTCATTCTCCCCATTATCAACGGGCCTAACGAAGGAATCCTTGTTGCAATCGGTATTTACTTCATGACGGCCGTGGTGGGACCCGCGTGGTGGATCACAAACAGCGTCACCATCGCCGCAGCATCATTGCCAAACTTCTTTCAAAAATCGTCCTTCAGCCCGTTCTCACAAGACCTCTTTGCGACACTGCAGCTTCCCGATCACTATCATGAAAGGCTGATGATGAACATGTACGACGCGGATGTTGACCCAGTAACAGGGAATGCCAGCGTCACGATTCTCTACAACACGATCGCAGTGGGGTTCCTTGTGCTCTCCGGCACTGTGACTTCTCTCGGTAACGTGTTTCAAGTGTACCGTGCCGTAAATGGTGGAAATCCAGAAGGCCACGGCAAGTATGGCTCCGGATGGTTTCTGAAGCACTGTCCATTCCTGCACGCTCTTACTCGACTATTGCCACTGTTGGTGATCAATGTGCTTGCTAACGCGTGGTTCTTTCACAGCCCAACCCATATTTTCGTCCAGCACCCACGTATCTTCTGTTGGACCGTTGGGCTGCTGTACACCAAGCTCTCCATTCATTTGATGATCGCGCATTTGTGCAGCATCGAATTTCATCCTTTCCGGAGGACGCTCGTTCCGTTTTTGTACTTCGCTGGACATATTGCATTTACATTCTGGAATCGTGGAGAGGTGCCGACGCCCCACTTTGCGAGACTGAAACTGATGATTGTATTTATTTTCCACGGCGTTGTTTTGTGCTACCAAACGCCTATGGGAAGAAAACAGTTCTCACATTCATTTAATCGTGTGGAGTTTGGTGTGAAATTCATTTTGTGAAGGTTTTCTCAAATTGCATGCTTCGCTCAACAACACTGCTGCATTGATTTGAACAGCAAATGATAAGGGTTTTTTTTGTTTTTCCTTCGCATTCGGACACATTGGCTTTTCGTTTGTTGATTTTGCATTCTTTGGGACTTGTAAGAGTAGTTAGGGGGGACCTTTTCCAGTCTCGATTCTTAGTGAACATTGAGCATGGCATCAACCGTACAAACTGCACCAGATCATGCCCAATGGCTTTTCGGATCCAACGTTGTTGGGTTCGACCTTAGTGAGATGTCCGGCGCATCAGAGGCCGACGGCGGTCTTGGCGACTGCGGTCCACTCGAAAATCGCCGCCGCAAGAAGCGTGGAGAGAAACCTCCCAGCAGATCAGGCGTTGACTCCACGCTCACATCCGTGCAAGACCGTCCACTGAATCAGCACCAACGCTTCTCTGATGACAATTCCGCAATGATCCCAGTGAGCGACTTAATATCGCGCGATAACAAACGGAGGAGCAAGAAGAAGCAACAATTCACGTTTGATGAGTCTGGCGGTGAAGATGCTGTGATGGTGAATGGCCACCACATCAAAGAAACATCACTCGAATTCATGAACGACAACACTCACGATCATGAAGGCTTCCGTGATATTCATAACACCAGTAGCAATACTTCGAAAGGAGTCCAGCAGTGGACATCATTGGAGATGAACACCGGCGGCGGTAACGGCGATAGCGAATCCCCAGCGGAAGAAATGGAGGGAACGCTTGGTCGTAAGCCCCAGTCCCGTCAGCACCGACACCACAGCAATTCCAGCAAGCACGCAAAAAACATTGCAGCAGGAGGAGTAGAAAAGAAGCGACATGGAGGAGGAAGCACCAGTGGTCGTCGCGACAGTAATAGTGCAGTCACAACGGCCGACGAAGGCGAGGACAACAACCTCAACTTTGGAAGCCGAAAAGGCACTACAGGGAAGTCCCAACGTGGCCGTCTCAGCGAAGGTGAATCATCTCTTGTAGACAAGAAAGTGTCAGGAGCTAGCAGTAGTGCATTCCTTTCGGATGATGGTGGAAGCCATCAGCAGCAAGGACGAGGCAAACCTCCAATGCACTGGCAAACTTCTTCCACTCAAGAGTTTGATGATGGAGCGTTTGATACAGTATCCATTTCCTCAAAGTCCACTCGTGGTCCGCGACGCGGCCAGTCCACAGACGATGTGACATCATCATCCGCTGTTCAGCATAAGAAAAAGCGAAGCAACTCAAAAGATCTTGGATTCAATACCTCGTTTAACACATCCTCGAAGAAGCGAGGAGAGTCGCCTGCCCCTCATGGAGGTGATGTGAATACTGACGACGTCTCCTGCAGCACGTCGCTGATGGGCACCCTGAAATCGAAGCAGTTTCCTCGCTTAGGTGCTGGAGCTGGCGGAGGCAATAGTCCTGGCGCGCAGAGCCTTGAGTTTGATGCCCACCTTGACTCGAAAAGCGCCAACGGCGGTTGGACATTAGCGAGCCTCGGAACGCTGCCTCCGATTCAACTTTCGAATCATGGCAACTTGCAACAACCTCCACAGTCCAAGCATGGTCGCACGCCGTCGGGTAGCAGCACTTTACCTTTTGATTAAGAATCGTAGTTACTGGTCAAAAAAAAAGTTTGAAGACCTCGATCACTTACCCCATATGATGATGCCAGCGCAGTGTCAACAAAACACAATTGGAAGGGAGCCACCGAGTCTCACCGGACAGGTCAACATTCTTTGTTGCCTCCTCTGCTCCCCATTAAGTTGAAAAGGGTGAAGAATAGTTGCGTGTGCTGAAACCTAATGACGTGACTGATCTGCAGCGAAAGACGTGGATGACTCTCCGACAAAAAAGAGAACGTAGTTGTGAACGAAGCTTATCTCTCCCCATCAAAAATGCCCAAAAGGGTGGGGAGGAGTACAATGTATGTGAGTAGGTTTCTTTTGTTTTCCCTTTTTTTAGCTTTCCAGAGGCGGAAATGCCATTGTCGGCAGTGAAACTACACTTATTGTTTGTTGTTCTTGCGTTGCTGTGTATTTGCGGGCTCCCTACCTATCCCCTGCCGCCTTCTATTTTCATTTATGTTTTCCCCCCTCCCTTCATTGTTTTCTGTTCAATCTGAGTTGAAATTTCATGCATGCGCAGTAGTTATTGCTGTCGGACGGCTTTGGCAATTTGAATACACGTGCAAGCGAGTGGTGCAAGAAGGCGTCACACAGCGCGAAATTTTAGCCTCAACAATCGGCGAAGGAGTTGCAAAGTTGAAAAATACAGGGTGGACCTCAGAAAAAGGATATCTATCGGTGTCAATCGAAGATGCCTATACGCATTTTTGAACCGACGAAATCAAGTGCTGATCATTCTATCTGAGCAAAAACTCTGCACATCTTTGTCCATCCGTCATGTTTGTGAGCCACTGTTTCTCGAGATTGGCGTTGCCCACTCCACAATCCGAACCTTCTAGTACTAACTACAATTTTCCGCGCCACCAAAGGAAATACGAACCCAGTTTCTAAAGATCAAGTCTGGATTCAATCACAAAAAGATACCGCAACCAAAACAGAAAGAAAGACACAAAAACAAATCAAATACACAAAACAATACGCGAGGAAGCGCAGGATACACCATTGTAAACTTTTTACGGATGCCAGAATTTCCAGTGTGGTCACAATTCTCCCTCCATTTTTCCAGGTTTTCACAAATGAGGCTACTCTCACTTTAACTGATTGTTTTTACCCCATTCATTTATATCGTGTCAGTTTGTTCCTCCGTCTTTTTTTCCATTCTGTACTTTATTGTTCTACGATGAGGAGTGTAAATTCATCAGCAGCGCGCAATGTTGGCGCTCGAAGGCGTGAAACGAGTGGTGCTACCACCACCATCACCAGCGCAACGATCACAACGTTGAGGAGCATTGCTCGAGTGGAAGCAGTTCCACAACTTGCGCATTCGTTGCTATCGTCGAAAGAACATGGTGACTTGGTTCACCCATTGCCTCGTGAATTTAACATTGTAGACCCTTCTCGCGACGCCGGAGATTACCTTATCCCTGTCTCAGTCGACGATGATTTGCATGTACTGGTCCCTGAGGGGGATAGCGCGACGTTAAAGAGCCACGACGATGTTCATCTGGTCTCACGGGCAAGCCAGCATCGCCACCCTACAGAGCGGCACCAGCTCAAAGAATTTGAAACTGTTGAAGCCCTCCTTCGCGACGCTTCCATGGCTGAAGTCAATAACATTCATTCACAGGGCGACGATTCTGACATCGACTCCAATGAGGATGATGATAACGAGCAGATTCACGTGTTAAAGGAGTTGAACGCGTTGGGATCGCGTATTGACGCAGCTCGCCGTGCCAACTCTCAACACCTCTCCAGTCACACTGCACCGCCGGCTTCAACAAGTTACACTGCATCATCTTACCAGTCAGAGCAGCAGGCCCCGACCCCCTCTGCTCTGTTCTTGTTGGAGAAGGAAGCCTCAAGTCTCATTTCTTTCAGCTTGTCCAACCCTAAGATGCAGATGTATGCGCGTGAAGTTGCGAAGCGACAAACAACTGCCGAAGTCTCGCAGCCACATCACGCTGGAGCTGCTGGTGGTGACCTCGCGAAAGAAACGGTGACCACAACAACTACCAAAGCTGTGCACCACGCTCACCAGCATTCCTCCTCTGCTGCTCCTGACATTGCAGCCCCTCCGCCGCAAGACTCCTCACAAAACTCCACCACAGTTGCAGCAGCTGCGATACTCACTGGAATGAACACAAACTTATCTCAAGCCATTGCAAATCAACAAGTTGCGCTGGAGAGGGCACTTGAAGAGCATCGGAAAAAACAAGAAGCCACACTTCTGGTGCATCGAGAAGCGATGGGTCAAGCTCAAGCAGACGCCCAGTCGAAGGCGAACGCTGCTCTCAAACACGAGATCAACACGTTGAAGCGGCAACAGCAAGAACTTCTACGCCAACAAAAAGAGCTGGAGTTAGAGCGACGACATGAAGGCAGCGGTGGAAGACCCGTTGGCCTTGCAGCCCCTTCGTCCATAACCGTCGACGGTGGTCATCATCACCATCACCATCAAAAGCCTGCAGCCACGGATCTCGCGACTAACGCAATCGTGCGAAATATTCCCCAAGAAACGGCATCACTTATCGCCAACGCACTTCAATCAGAGCGCACAAAAATGGCCGATGAGAGAAGGCAGTGGGAACGCACCATGCAAGAAGTTCAAGAAGGAGCTGCTGCTCAGCAGCAAGCACTTTTGAAACAAATGAAAGTTTTATCAGGCCAGCAAGAAGCTGCAGTGCAGCAAGCTGCTGCGCATGCTCTACGCAAAGCGCAAACCACACACGAAAAGCACGCTGAGAGGATCGCAAAGCTCATGGAACTGCAGCAGCGTCAACACGTGCATGACCTCCGAGTGGACAACTCGCTCTCCCGCCAACAGCAGCAGCAGCAGGCAACCACGGCTACGAAGCGCCCTGGAAGTCTAACCGTATCATCATCACCTGTGCCGGCCAACGCAGTAGCTGCAGAGATTCAAGCAAAGAAGGATCAGCTAGCATCATCAAAAAGTGCTGTGAGCTTTGATCTTCCAGAAGGAAGTGACTCTTCGCCTGCAGCACTGCAAACTATTTTGTTGGATACGACCGGCTCAGAGGTCCAAGCATCCGATCTTTTATCCACCACCCCCCGTCGACAAATGAGCGAAGCAGCCGCTGGAACTGGGCATATGCGCCTAGGAGCAATCTTAGCACGCAAAGCAAAGCCGACGAAGGCGGTGATCACTCCGTCCCCCGCATCACCAATTCCGAAAAAAGAGGACCTGTCTGCAACAACTCATCAACAGGATAGTGGCGCTGCACATTCGAAGAGTAGGAGAAGCAAAACAGGGACAGCGCCTGGAAGTCCTAGTGCCACTTCGAACAGCTCGTCATCTCCCATCCCTGTAACAACTGAGGAGGACACAACAAAAGAAACACATCGCAAAGATGACAGCGATGCAGTTCCAACGAACCGCGATAAAGTCGCGTCATTCTTAAACCAAGCTACCAAAGCGCTGGTAGATGGCGGTGCTGTTGCGGATGTGTTCCTTCAGTCAGGCAGTGAGGCCAACAGTCCAATACCACTGATTATCCTCACCGACGCTCAAGGCCTAGCGGTAGAATCTGGCGGTGGACCTGAGCATGGGGCTGAACATGAACCCGTGCAGTGTGTTGAAATGTGTGTCGCGATGTTCATGTCTGAAGATAGAGCAGCGGACCTCGTTGGTGCCTCAAAGCGAACTGCTCGGGACCCACTTTCTGCAGCTCCGCGCTTGTTGACGAAAGAAGAAGCTGAGCTGCTCATTGATGCTCGTAGGCGCCTCCAACGAATTCAAGCCTTTTCGATTGATTTCAGCAGTCCAAACCGTCGCGACAACGATAACCAACAAGAAGGTGAGGAAGAAGTGATTCCCTGCTTCGTTGGAGAAGAAGCGGATGCGTTGCTCCTGAATGTGATCACGAAGAAGTTAGTGCACGAAGTATTGGCAGAGAACATTCGAGGGTTCCTCCACGACTTCGAACGATCTCATCAAGGCGATGGGAGTAGTGAAGAAACAAGCGGGGACGCTAAAGTCCATTTATTCCCTTCAACCGGCAGCCAAGGCCTTGATCGTCTTGTGTTGGAAGAATGCCTTCAAGAGTATTTGAATACTCCTGCGCTCGTGAATGAGATTCATGTGCGCAATGCTTCTACCGCACCCTTTGTTGATACCTCTCCAGTGACTACTCAGCAGCAACAAAGAGCATCAAAGCTTCCTGTTGGTGTTGTGGAGCTACTGCGGTTGAATGCTACCAAGCAGAATGAAGTCCTTGAGCAAGCACTTTGGCAAGAATGGATGCTCGTTCAAGCTGATATGCTTCGTGAGAAGAACGAACTATCGGCAGAAGCGCAGAAGGCAGTCCGAGTTCCAGTGACTGGCGACGAATCTCACCCAACGTGGCTTACAGACAACAGCCCTCTTCAGTCTACAACGCAACCCTTGGCTCTGCATCAACAGCAACAACAAGCGGCTCCTGTTGTGAACGTTGTCGTCGATACAAGCAGCATTGCTGATCTCCTTCGGAATTGGGGGAGGAACCTCGCTCCGTCATCGTTCAGTGAGGGGATTCCTCCAGGCACATCCACGTCGTTACCTTCATCAACAAGCGCTGCATCGCCAAAGTACCTGCAGCAAGAAGCATCAAGACATCCTCAACTGGATGAAGAACTTCCAACGACAAGTGATCGACCGCTGTGGGATCGCCGACAAGCAACAAGACAGTGACGACATCACTGCCGTCACCCACACGCGTTGTGCAGGGAAGAGGTGTTGGAGGACTATGGACGCAGGTGAGTGGTCTCATTTCGCGGCTGAGTGAGCGGAGGTTTGTTTCTGCTGGGGCGATCAGCGTTGTTGTGGCAGTTGTGGTGCTTGTCGTGCAACTGTTGTTGGTCCGGTACACCAAGGCGTCGACCGCACCAACAACACGGCGGGCTTTGAGCCTCTAACTTCCATTTTTGTTGCGATTCAAAAGAATGAATTAAAAGACGTGCTACCGTTGTTACGATTCAATGCGTTATTGTGGATTCGTTCTCACTCTGTTGCTCATATCGAACCGTAATCAAAAAAAAAAAAGCTCCAACTGCAAGAAAGACTACATTTCTAGCACCTTGGTAGCTTCCAACACCTCTTGAGAGAAGAGCAAGAAGAAATAAGAGAGCGCATCAACACAAAGGAGTAACGACAAAACCAAACCACCGATTACAGGTTCGACACACTTATACACACAACCACACAACAACACCACCACCACCACACGCAAATGGTAGAACTTGAATGTCTTCGTGGCGTGACGATTGGACTTCCCGTAAAGTACCAAGCCCTCCTCATCTTTGCAATGTTTACGATGAATAACGGATTCGCCTGGCTGATGTTCGACCCAGTGGACAATGAGCTCCAGGAGATGTTCGACGGCATGTCAGACGGCCAGCTGGAGTTGTTAAGTTCGTGGCAGCCAATTATGTACATGGCTGCCTTCTTCCCGATTATGCGTGTGATGACCCGTCACGATGGCATCCGCCGTTGTGTATGCCTCGGGGCCACATCAGAAATGATTGGCGCTGCATTGAAACTCGTGGCAACATTGAGCGCATCGAAGCCGTTTGCTCTGTACATCTTGCACATTGGCCAGATGTTCTCGGCGGTGGCGTCTCCGGTTGCCATCGGCGCAGTGTCAGGCCTTTCTGCACAATGGTTTGAAGCTCATGAGCGGACTCGTGCCACCGCCGCAGCGGTACTGTCCAACAACGTAGGCAATGCTGTCTGCTACTTGCTGGTGCCTGCCCTTACCAGTGGGCTTGGGTATGCGTACGTGACCGGTTATGAGCTGTTGTTGGGATGCATTGTCTGCTTCTTGGCGTGGACGAAGTTTCCTTCCGCTCGTCAAGTGCGCAACGTACGGCAAGAGGTGGACGCCATCAACCGTGAGCAGGGCATCACCGATGAGGACGGCAACTCCCTTGCAGGAACTGCGTCGTCTCACCACTCAGACGTCAGTGAAGACATTGCGCTGCTCCCCCAACTGAAGGCCTTGGTATCGTTTCCATCTGCTGTCTTGCTGCTGATCATTTATTCCTGGTCTAGCGGAGGGTACGTTGCGTGGACGTCGCTGTTCGATGCGATGCTAGGGGACTTCTACTCCAGTCAGTTCGTGGGTACCATCAGCTTCGCGGGGACCGTGGCGTATGTGGTGGGCGGCCTGCTGTCGTCGTATCTCACAGACTTGTACTTTTATCGGCACATGAAGCATGTCATCTTCACGTGCATGGCGGCGAACACCTTGTCATGTCTGATGTTTATCGCGTCTATCCCTGACAAGGAGGGGCATATCCTGTGGGACTTTGGCAACTTCTGGATTCTCGTGGTTGCTGCGCTGTGTGGCTTGTTTAACGGTGCTGCGGCTCCCATTTTCTATGAGTTGGTGGCGGAAATTTCATACCCCGTGGACGAGGGAGTTTCTGGCAACATCATGTCCATGTGCGAGAATTTAGGAGCGCTGCTCATTTATCAACTAGTTGCGCGACTATTCCCAGCGCAGGATATGAACTATGCGTTCACAGCAGGCATGGCGATTACGATTGCACTCTCAGCATGTGTCGTGCAGAAGTACAACCGCAGCTACGCTGCATTAGCGACGGATGCTGCAGACAGCGAAACACAAACTGTAATTTCTTCGTCCGTCTTAAACGAAAACAGAAACCTCATGCCCGTCGCCATGAGTGACATGAAAGTCTATCGCAGCGCTGAAAGTGCGTCGTAACAACGACGACGAGAGAAATCAGAAATGTCTCTTGATGTTTCCACACACACACACCCGCACATCGCACACGTTTTTTTTTCTTATGAATGGACGGTGTGCCTATGACAAACAGAGCAAACAATACCTTCATTGCATTAACGCTAATGTATCGTGTGTTTGTACTCAAGCAATTAGCTGTGTTAGAGTGGATTGGCAACTCCCCTGCAAATTGATGCTGTAGCAGTGAAAGAAAGATGAAAGATTGCTTGAGTGCATATTTTGAACGCGAGCGTGTGGACCGTTGCAAAGAGAGGGTTTTGCTTGAAAATCAGAGAAAAAATGCACTAGCTGCTTTGCCATTTTCTTTTTCTCTTTTGTCCATCTTTGCACAAATTAATGCAAGTACGGAGTCGTTTACTTTTTGCTGAGGGTTCAAACACTTGTAACACATGAAGCGCACAAGCACGGTAGGGTCCCTTAGTAGTAGCACGAACAACAATCGTTCTTCCAGCAACTTGACCAAATCCAAACAGGGCGCGTCCTTCCGCCAGCAGAACTCTACTGCCACAGAGTCATCACTGGCAGCAAGCGTTGAAGACGAGGTACCAATCCCCTCCCTTGGTGCAGGCTGGTTGCCGGTGTCCGGGGCGCAACAGTTTCGGACTCTTCGCAAAGGCCCTCTTTACGACGCTCGAACGTTGCCAGTGATTCCAGCACCGTTTTTAATTGACTTTACTCCCCCAACGCCAAACGATGGTGCCTCCACCACCCTATCGTCCCTAGAGCCCGCTGGTCTGGACAACAGCCCGCACCACCTGTACCCGAAGTATAGAATCGCGGATCCACTGCCATCCACTTCGACCGTCACCAACACCACAACGAGTGGAGATGATGAGGACGACGAGCCATTCTCCGCCCCGCTCCCACAGATGGCAGCAAAAAGCAACGTGCTCTATAATCTCTTCATGGCGGGGAGATCGGGTTGTGGTTAACGGCCGTCACTCCCCCTGGACTCTGCCCTGCAGTCCCAACCGTCACTAGCCGATGCTCTGGGTGATGACGACAAGGACAATGTGATCACCCATGCCGCCGTGATTGCTATGGTGCGCCTGGGCCGTCCACACAACGTATCGGAGGCAGACTTTAAGACCACCGTGCAGGACATCCGAAAAAAAAAACTCTGGGTGATGACGACAAGGACAATGTGATCACCCATGCCGCCGTGATTGCTATGGTGCGCCTGGGCCGTCCACACAACGTATCGGAGGCAGACTTTAAGACCACCGTGCAGGACATCCGTGACGCGCTCTTGCGGCAGCGCGCGTTATTCCCCCAAACACCGGCCCCTGAGGCAGACGTGAAGGGACTGAAAAGAAAGAAAAGCGGGGCAACACTGACGCCATCCAAATCAATGGTAGCGACGAGCACCAAAGAAGGAGACGACGAGGAGGGAGGCAGTGGCGGCACGGTTGCCGTGAATAACCCTCGCGTCGCTGTTGTCACATACGACGATGTGCTCACGAAGGCTGCGATGGAACTTGCAGCAAAGAGTGGAGATGTGCCAGCAGCGTCGGTCTCGCTGTTGGCGAGCTCGTCCTCCGCAATCCCCCCATCGTCGCCCCAAAGTCATGGTCTTCATCATAACGACCCTCCTGTTGCTCACTGGTCGTACAGCGATGTGTACCTTGGAGCTGTGCAGAAGATCATTAAGAAGACTGAGGCCTTACGTAAAAAGCAACAGTTGTACATTGGCTACGGTAGAAGTGTCACGTTTGACAAGATCGAAGAAATAGAAGGAGGAGAGGAGGGCATCGTCGGGGAACATGTCGCTGGTTTTGGTGGTCATGCCCCTCCCTCGTATCGAGTGGATGTCGCGAAGAAGTCCAACAGCGTTGCCGCACTGTCGGGCAGCCCAAGCCTCGCCACGTCACAAGCTCTTAAGGAGGGGAGTGATCGTGCTACATCTACCGGAAGTGACGCGCTGCCAGCTCTCAACGGTGCCATTGAAGCAGAGGGACCAGTCGGCACGTCGCCCATCCAGGAAGGTGCTTCACCATCGCAGGGCAACACGACGATTATTGCTGGAGTCGGTGATGAATTGCTGCTTGACGCTGATGATGCGTCAAGCGCCCAGATGCGCCAAACACCGTTGCTACTCGAGGCGCAGCAGTCAAGTTCAACTTCAGCGTCCCCGGCAGCAGCAGCTCCTGCAGTTGGAGATAGAGAGCACACCATGATTCCGATGAAGAGTTGCGGTGACCCTAAGTCCATGAAATTGCTAGATAAATGCGAATGGACCCCTGAGGAGCTGACCGATGCTTTTGATCTCGTGGCCGACGGTGCACAGCCGACTCAGCTACTGTCAACAGATCCACTCGGTTGGATCGAGAAGGCACGATTCGAGGCAAGGAGTGGGAGGTTTCGCGCAGCCCCGACACCCGTTCAGGAAGTCACGAGCTTCAAAACGACAGTGACCAAGACGGCCGCCGCATCCGCTTCAAATCTAAATTTCCAGCGTCTTGCATCTCAGAAATCGGCTGCCCCAACGCCAGCGGCAATTATCACAACGAGTTCAGCTACGTTCGGGCCGGGGCCCTCCAGCCCCCTAGCAGCAACGGTTCTGCCCTCTGCAGTATCCGTCGATACCACTACTGGTATCACCGCAGATGCAAACAACATACAGGGTAGCCTCAAGAACATCACTGGTGGTGTTATTTCTCCCGTGGATGCAGCGCTGGCAACTTCTCAAACAAGTGGTGGTAGTGGTGCAGCCGGCAGTGGACTCAGCAGAGTTGGGAGTGGCAGTAGCGTTGCCCCATCTTCGAAACCGCCAGTCGGAAAGCGCCAAGGCTCATCGCCAGCACCTGCGGCGGCGACTGCGGCGGCTAAGGGAACACCAAAGACAGAACGAAAGAAAGTTGCCGTCGTCTCTTCGTCCGAGATCACGCCCATCAGCGATGAGGGTCTTGCAACCGCTGCGAATCCATCGCTAGCACTTGCGTCTCTATTCGCCCCTGTCGATGACGACAAGCTGCCGCACAATCTTCCTCCGCTCACCGTTGTCTTCGAAGCATTTACTGTTGTGTCGACGCTCCTACCGGCTCACGAGGACGAAGGCGACACGAGGGTTGACAGCAGGTTCGTTTGCTTTCAACAGCTTCGCCCATTTTACCTTCGTCCACCACTGACCAACGACGACGATGAAGACGCAAACAGCGATGAAAGTGATGACGATGAGTTCTGGGACGATGCAGTCGAGGAGCTCCAGCAAGATATGAATGATGAACTTCTGGTCCCCATGACGCCACCCAGCACTCCCGTTTCTTGGGTGCCACCAGAGCCGGAGACTCCGTTTGTCCCTGCACCCTTTACTCAGTTGCTTATCGATCGATTGGAGGCAGGCATCCCGACCCCGAAGAACTCCTCAGACGACGAGAGCGAGCACGAGGAGGAGGAGGCCACCGAGGGAGTGAACACCGAAACGAAAGCACCCAAGCGAAGGGCGAGCGAAGACGGTGAGCCACAACCAGTGACGCATAATGACGACGCCATCAAGAAAATGCAAGAACAGAACGATGAGGTCTTGCGGAAGATGGAAGATGCGCGACAAGAAAAGCTGCAGAACCTTCGCGCCATGCGAGGCGACCACCGCCCAGCGCTCTCTGAAAGTGGGGACGGCAGCGGTCTACAAGGGACTGCTTGGGAGCGTACGTTGGAGCGCTTCTTGTGCATTTCCAAGAAGAACAACGCCACCAGGGGAGTTCCCCTCCTCCTCAGCACTCGTCTCCCAATGCGGATGGAAGGCACCACCTCTGTCGTCCGCCGCTTGATGCGTCGCTCCAAGAAAGATATTCTTGCCCTGTCCAAGAAATCTAAGCAGGCTCAGTTGGTGAGCTTCCGGCCCAGCAGACGTTTCTTGGCCGAGGTGCTACGTTTAAGGTCTTTCGGCCCCCTTGTCGTCGCGTTGCTGTCCAACCCAGACGACCCCATTCCAGATGAAGCAGTCTCGGTCTCGCTTGATGAGCTTGGTGAGAGGCTGCACCATATTTGGGACCACACACCTGTAGATCGTCAACGCCGACTGCTGCTCTTAGCGCAACATACGCACCACGATGCCTGCCAATTATGGTGGTCACAGTTAACGGACGCTCTCCGTGGGTTGCACCAGTCGGCCATGCGTACGGAGCGAAGCCGCAACTTACACAAGATGACACCTCAAGGAGTTCCATGGGATGAAGTGGTTGGTGTGTTGGGCGCCCATCAGCAGCAGCAACCAACTGGGCATGACTTGTCTCACAAACGCACAGCGTCAAGAACACTTTCACGACGTCTTGTAGAGACGCACACGTCTCGCTCAATGGATAGCACAGTCGATGAGAATGTATTGCGCAAGGGTACCCCACACTTCCTGCCCCAGCTCACACCATCGTCGTCTCATGGTACGGCTTCCGGTGGTGGCGCATCAGGTGCGATTCGCTTGGCACAGCTTCGACGCACTCCAAGAGCAGCCGAAGAGCGCAGCAGTCTTGACGCTTCGTACATGGACCGTCCACTCCAAGCGCAACGCTTTTTGCGCTCTGCTGGTGGCCAAATCTCAGGAAAGAAAATGTTTGCTGCATTCCGAAGCAGCACACCGACGTCGTCTGTCAAGAAGCCTCAAGGAGCTGACGCGCCACAAGAGCCTCCAACCTCCACAGGGCACCAGCACCACCACCACGTCTATGCCTCGCACCTCTACCCCCTTCCGGTCGAAGTTGTGGGTTGCGTGGATTCTACTTCATCGAAGCAACAGCCTCTTCAGCATGCACCACGCACCAACAACCTATCAACACGGCAGGAACAGGCAATCAACCTCCAACAAAGTGGCATGCGCCAATTGAACGAGCTGCGTTTTGCTGAGCTTCACGAAGCGTCCAAGCTCAAGTGAACATGATGACGCGTTCATTGTAGATTATTGTGGAAATGTGTGTTTCACTTTTTGTTGTTAGTTGATGAGTGCGAATGCTGCAAGACTCAAACGCGTTTCTATTTTGTTTTGAATTTGAAAGAAAGTTCCCCATATTTGTGTTTTCTCTGGCGAAGACCAACAGACCTCTGGTCATTTTTTGTCCAAATACTGGGCATCTCGTTTCATCATAGTCGATTTCGATCGAAGTATCTGTGATCGTTTGTCTGTGGACACGCAACAAACATGAGCTACAACTACCAACCCAATTATTCTGCGTATGGTGCACCGCAGCAGCCAACCTACGGTGCACCATCGCCAGCCTTCTACGCTCCTCAGCAGGCACAAGGTGGCTACTCGGCACCTCCCCCGTACGTCCCTCCTGCTGTCTACGCACCCAACTATCAACCCCCGCAGTACCAACCAGCGCCTCCTCCACCCGTGCAAATGAGTCACCCTAACTCTTCCGTGCCAGTCCAAGTTGATCATTTCCAGGCGGCGCAGCAGCCAGTTTTTCAATCGCGTGGCCCTGCACTCACGTCCCCCCTGCCACCTCAAGCCTCGTTAGGACTTTGTGGCAGCACTGCGCCGTTGTTAGCGACAACAACGCATCACCCCCTGTCGTTCGTCGGCGAAGCGATGCAACGTGCGTTCAATGTTCCTGAGAAGTCGTTGGTCTTTTGCCTGACGATGGACAATCCATTTCATCTTACCGAGGGGGACCACCGCGTGGTGCGCGAGTCGTCCCTAGATGGCGCCTGGGAGACACTGCAAGACAGCTCAAGACGCAAACTTCCGTTTCCATTTTTAGGCGACGATGAGTTTTTGATGAAACCGCCACCGAAAGCCGCAGAGGACCTCACAACTGGCACACCATTCTCCGCGTTTGCGCCACATTTAGAGCAAATTCAACAAGGCATGTCATCCTTATCACAAAGTTTCATGGCACTCTCCCCCACCACACGTGGTAATGGAACTGCACCAAATAAATTTCAGAAAGTCATTGAAATTATTCTACGGTTGTACAACCGAGGCGTCGACTTGTACCCAAACAACATGATTGCTCCTGTATTAGACTGCGTCACGGCTGAGCAAACCAATCAAAATTATTTTCACAAGTACACCCTTGTGGAGGACGCTTTGCTCCTTAGTCCCGACCAAGACGAGATGTACATCAGACTGTACGTACGCCGTGAAGTGATGCTCGGATTTGCAGAAGCCCAGGGTGTGTTGCTGCCAACGAACCCGTACTCGTTCTCCGGAGGAGCACCTATCTCGTATTCGAAAGCTATGGATGCGAAGTTGAAGCATAGCGTGCAGATGTTCATGGCGGCATTCCCAGATGACTGCAAACCTGATGTGGATGATGTTCAGGATGGCTTTGTGATTGACGTTCCCGACAAAATGCGCCTCGTGACGCGCATGATGCGAGAGAGTTGGCAGTTTGGAGGCTGCGGCCTGCAAATCGATGAAATGAAGCGAGGCAATGTGTTAATTCGGCATTTCTTTCCTCTTCACAACATCCATTACCAAAAAGCATACCACTTGGACGAATGGTCGAAGCTGACTGCAATGTTCAGCTTAGATCCGCTGAAGCAAGACGACAATAGCATTCGCAAATACTTTGGCGAAGAGGTGGCGCTCTACTTTGGGTGGCTCGTCACGTACACCCGTTTTCTCCGCTATATCGCGGCAGCTGGGCTGGTGTTCGGCATCATTGCGGCTGTGGCGGGTGCGTCTGACGTTGTCAACGATGACGTTGCCCCCATTAGCAATGCAATCTTTTCCGTATTTTGTGTTGTTTGGGGCATCACATGGAATTTCCGTTCGATTCGCTTCGAAAATTTATTTGCGACACGTTTTGGGCAGGAGGCTCAGATCACTCAAGAACTTGTGCGCGATGAGTTCCAAAAAGACTCAGAAAAGATTGTCACCGTCGAGGAACTATTCCGCTTAAAGTTCGATGTCCCATTAACATTGAAAGTGAGAGCTGACGGCACACTCGTGGACTTACAGTACAGCAATACAAAGCGGTTGTTGTGGCGTTACTTAGTCGCGTATCCAGTGATAGTAGTGCTCACCTCCGGTATGATTGCGTTGCAGCTGCTGATCACGAATTGGCGTCTTTCCGACTGTGCCACCTCAACGAGTACCTTGTGCTCCATCAGTTCTGTTGCAGTGTCTGTTATCTTCGGCTTTGGGTTTGATTACCTGGTGCCGATCTTGAATGGGCTCGAGAACAATCGCACCGACACCGAGGAAGCATTCCAGACCATCAGTAAAAGTTTCTTCTTTTACTTCTTCTCCAATTTCTTCGCCATCTTCTCCATCGCATTGTACCCCAGCAACACTTCATTTGTGTGCTTCAACAACAACGAGTACAGAATTTTCAACGGCACTTGGTATCCGACGCTCCCCGCTGATGCGCCTGCTATTGGTTCGACTGACGGCCCCGACCGCCTTGACGAGATCATGTACCAAATGCTCTTCACAACTGTCGTCAAGCCTTTTGTGCAAAACATTCTGGAATTGTTGATGCCCTTCATGAAAGCCAAGTGGCGCGTCTACCAAGACACTCAGAAGTCGAAAGGGGTTTATCATAAACCGCGTCCCCTGCAAGAAGAAGCAAATGCTCTTTGGAAAGAGTCGCAGCTTGAGCCGTACGAATCGACAAGCGGAGATTATTTAGAAATCACTCTTCAGTTTGGTTTCATGACGATGTTTGCCGCCGCGTTCCCCCTCGCTACTGTAGCCGCATTGCTGTACAACATCTTGGAAATACGACTTGATGCACTCAAGTTAGTGGAGTTCTCGCAGCGACCAGTTGCACGACCTGCCGTGGGTATCGGTGCATGGAGAGGTATCCAATTTTTTATTTCTGCCATGTCTGTGGTCTCCAATGGGTATATGGTCGCTGTGCTCAGCAACTTTTCCAACAAGACGCAATTAGGCAGCGACTCGGCAGCAAAGTACAAAATTTTCGTGTTGGCGCAGTATATCGTTATGATGCTGTTCTACGTGGTGTACACAACCTATAGTGGCCCGTCTCCTAAATCCGAGAAGTACCGAGTCAAACATGCTTTGGTGAGCAACCAAGCCTCGCGCGAAAAACTGCTTGAAGAGATGTCTGCACTTCAGCGAGATAAGAGTGGAAGCGGCGGCTCAGCGGTGATGCTGCTGTTGCAGGAGGATCAGGAGATGGCAGGATTGATTTCGAATGTCTTAAACTCCCCAACTGTGTCCACACCACCACCAGCTCCTGGAGGTGGTGCTCAAGCTGCTGTTATGGAGCGATGCGACTCGCCGCACGATGAAGACATTTTGTAGGAGTTTCTGATGTGAACGAAAATGTGTTAGATCACAACAGAAACACCAGTCAGCAAAAAGAGTAAGTTTATGTTTCTATTTTTCTCCCCACACAAGCCGCCGCCGTCACCTTTGGTCGCCAAAACCTTAGTTAGACATTTGCTTTCCGCGCTTCTTCTCCCAACATTGTTGTTCCTTTTTTTTCGAATCTCCCCTCATCTCTTTCAACTTTCTATGGTTTCCTCACTTAAAGAAGAAGAAACACAACCGGCACTCCTTCCACTTCACTCTGCTTTGAAGCAACACGCCTTCAGTACAGTCGCTAAAAGCTCTACCAGGGCACTGTCTGAAAATAGTCCCCCCCTCTCTCAACCATGCTAGCAAGTCTAGCAGAGCGAGAACTGTTGGCAGAGAGATTTTTCTTCTAGATTTTTGCCCGATGAGTGCTGTATTGCTTCCTTTTGCTTGAACTTGTGTGCACATAGCGAAAGAACCCCATTTCTTGAAAGACACTCCACAGTTGTAGCAACCAACGGCGTCACCATGAAATTCCATGCGCCAAAAGTGCCGCTCGTGCTCCTGTTCATGTTCTTCGGCGTTCATTGTCTCAATGTGCTGAATTGGTGGTGGTTCCTGAAAGCCAACGACGATGACTTCGGGACCGACCTTGTAAACGCACACATCGCGTTCTGTGTCATCGGCTCGTTAATCTTCTTTGCTGGAGCGTCGCCATTTTTATTCTGGGCGTATCGCCACTGCAATCAGATGCCGCCGAATCTCAGAAGGAACGCCATTTTCTTGTGCATCTGGATCAATTTCCTCTTGCACGACTTTCCGCTTTGGCTGATGGAATTTTGGGTCGCATGGACGTTTCGGTTTACCAACGTTCTGCAAGGAATTTCACTCGTTGCCTTGTCCGTGTCCACTACTGTAGGTTTCTTTGGGCTCTGGCTAGGCTACGCGTGGAAGGTGTCTGGGCTGTTGCAAAAGTCTTCATCGGAGGCGCCGTCAGTGGCGTTGACGCATCGGGGTATCCAAGGATCGCTTGGTGGCGGCATGCAAATTTGATGAGAGTGGCCACACAATATAGTGTCTTGCTGTGAAGTGTGTGAGTGCGATTCGAACGCTCAAAGAAGAAAAAAATTGTACAAGGTGTTTCATTTCTAAAAAATTAGACGTTTAGATACATATGAATGAGAGTTGTGCTGACTCCGTTCACTACCTTTCCTTGCTTGCTCTCACCTCCTTCGTTTTTGTGTGTGATTGTACATTTTGAGTGAAGAACTTGCAACATGTGTAACACGCGTGTGTTTCTGTTCTTCGCCCTTTCAATTTCTTGTTGACCGATTTCTATTTCCAAAGAGGTACGCTTAAATCGAATCGATTCTCCCATCCCACATATTGCTTTGCTTTGCCATATCACTTGATGCGTTACGTGTCACACCGACAAATGACCTCCAACGACCCTTCAACTCCCAACTCCCTAACTCCATGGTGGCGCACTGCCGTCGATGCCTTGCAACAATGGGCGCGCTCCATTCCCTTTGCGACGAGGGCAATCGTGGTGGCGTGCACTCTCTGCACAGTACTTTGTCGCCACGGCCCAGCGTGCTTCGGAACGTATCTGCTGCGATCGTCACCACCTCAAGCGTCTTACTTCGATATCTTGTGGGCGTTTTGCCTGAGCCCTGTTGTGCATGCTGGAATGTTGCACTGGGTCTTCAACATGTTAACATGGGTTTCGATCGCAACTCCGATTGAACTTGGAGTTGGATCATCTAGCCTCATCGGCCTTGTCATTGCCTTCGCCGCCATCAACAACATTCTATTTCTTCTCGTGGAGGCTGTGGTGACATCGTGGGTCCCAGCAACGTGCGTGGTCGGCTTGAGTGGAGTCCTGTTTTCCTTGATGACGTTTGACGCGTGGGGAGGAGGCAAGTGCCTGACTGCTAATAGTAGTAGCCATTCCTCTGGAGAATCAACGACGCTGATATGTGGCGTGTTACCATTGAAGACCAAGTATGCACCATTTGCCATTCTAGTGCTGATGTTACTGCTGTTTCCAGGGTCTAGTTTCGTCATGCACCTCTCAGGCATTGTGACAGGTTTGATTGCTGCCACCGTCTCACAAACGAAAGAGTTCTTGCACTTTACAGGGGACTGGGGACGTGAGAGTTGCTGTTCGAGGTCGCGGTACTTTGAGGATGCACCGGTTGACGTCGGCAGGAGCCAGGCAGGAACGGTATCTCCCTCCACGACTAGCATGTCCAGCATCCTTCCAACGCTACCTTTCGTTGGCCCTCCTAAAGGGTTCGAAGCGTTCCAAGGGTCTGGACGTCGACTGGGTGGAACATCATCAGCTGCCGAAATTGTGTAGTTTGCTACAAGACTTTCTTGCCAGCCAAAACGTTGTTCATGCGATTTGAAAAATAACACTTGCCAAACAAATTCACACTTTCCTTCTCCCCTTTTTTATATATAAAAGACATCAGTTCAACTGCAGAAGGAGTAGTCACAAATCAAAAGGATAAATAGCGGAGCAGTCTGGGGTGAATTGAAGAGAGGACTTTTCTCTTTAACACACTCTTTCACAAAGTAACGCTGCTAACATTTGGCTTTTGTAGACGCGAGAAAAGATTTTTTTCTTTTTGCACACCAACATCCGTCATCACAAACAAGCACCGAACGACGAGTCGTGATTTCTTCGCACTTTGCTACTAAAAAGCAAGTCTCGTTTTCAAGTAGTTGCCAACTTTCACCAACAAGAGGTTTTCTTCACGTCAACACCACAAACAAAGCGAAAGTCGGAGCAAGGAGGACCCAAACAACACAACCGTGCACACAACCCACCAAAGAAACGACGGTTGCTATTCTTGTTTGTTGTCATCTTTCTCTCAATTCCGCCTTTTCGTGTGAAACCGATATCGAATATTGTCCTACTCACCAACGGTACAACAGAAAAAAACAAACAAAACACACTCGTTTTCGACTTTTTTGACTCGCACAGCGCTTTGTTTTCAGACCAGCACGTGCACCCGAGGCAACACTTCCACCAACGACAAGTCAAAAGAAAATAGAAACGTGAAGTCTTATTTAGGGCTTATCGTTTCCTTCAAATCGCCATCGTCGTCCACCCACCTCTCAGTGTTCTTCCTTTCAATCACTTGCAGGGAGAACAATCTACCGCTCACAACCTCATTCGATTTACATTCTTGCAGAAGTACAAACAAAAGAAAAGAAGCACCGGCTTCTCGTTGTTGTTTCCCGTTTTCTCCCGCCGCAACTCTTTCACTCCTCGGCGAAGCAAACAGACTCACAAAGGTCGTGTCAAAACCTTTTCTATTCACTTTTTCCTTTTTCATCTGAACTGTGCGTGTGCTCGAGTTTCGCCTTTTTGAAGTGCTGAACGACATCGTCACGCCGATTCGCTGAAAGAAAGAAGTTTACGATACGGTTACAGTTGAAGATACACCAGTCAAGAAGAAGGTAGAGTGCGAACACGCGCTGGGTGCCAAAGGAGAGGATCAGCGTTTTTTGCTTGTGATCAGCAGGTGCGTGCAATATACCCACCTATTCACCTAGATCGTGATTTTGTCGCAAGTTGCTTGCTGAGCGACGCTGAGCACTATTTCAGCACTCCTATTTTTTTGTGAATCAGCCGCGAGCCTCAATTTCTTATCTCTCGCCACAAGACGATGCAGTTCCAATCAGAAGAAGAAACGAACGCTGCACCGAGAGAATCGAAGTTGGAGTCTTCTGCAAGTCAGAGCACCAATATGCTTACAGCCTTACGTTCCCCGAACAGGTCTGCAACGTCACCGCCAGATGCGTCACAGGAGTCACAGCTGCCCAATCCTCACCGCAGCAGGCATCTGAGCAAATCATCATCGAATGTTCAAGGGCAGCAACAACACCAGCAAGATCCTACTATTGCGTGGTGGGCTCCTGCAGCATCTGCAGGTGGTCTTGCAGCGCCAGCATTGCCTACTGTCGTTTGCGCCATGGACAACGGATCGACAAAGTTGCGCATTCCTGTTAAGTTTGTTCATCGTACACATGCGGTCAATTTGCTGATGGCCGCGACGGATGCTGGTTCACCGTTGCAGGTAAGAGGTCCGTCGTCCGCCGCCGCGACGGCACCCAGCGATACGCTGGAAAACTCTGTCTCTGTAAATGTGCTGCCACAGCCGATCCCTACAACGAACCACGAGGACTCGTTGCTCCCTGCCTCCCAAGGACTAGTGCTTGGCTCAGCAGTACGGCTGCGTTCAAGCACACGCTCAGCAGACGACGGGGAGGGAGGAAACAACGTGAGCAACAATGTGAATGAGGGGTCATGGCATCGTTCTCCGTCAAGCGGCCCACAGCGAGGGCCGCAAAGTTTCCGGCAGACAGATGGCCGTGAG
>CYKH01001313.1:27846-38098 GCA_001460835.1 Bodo saltans
CTCCCAACTGCATGCGAATCAAATTTCGCCAACATTAGGTCTGCTGTCCGCTGTGCTTGAGGTGCTTGATGCTTGCGCAAAAAATCCAGCGCACCAAATTCCTGGAGGTCTAGAGCTTCCCTTCTCGTCGCTCTGCAGACTTCACCTTCGTGGCCCTGTGTGTAAATTTGGTGATCTGTGCCGATATATTCACATTTGCAGACACTCACACATATCGATGGCTGCCATTCGCTCCCCTGCAACCAGTGGGCCTGAGAGGCCGCTTCCAAGCGATGGGCAACTCACAACCACTTCTGACCGCATCCACCGCACCCCCCAAGGCTCCGGACATCTTATTTCCAGTGTTGTCGCCACAATCGGAGCATCTTCAGGCTCCAGGACCACCGTCACAACTTCGTCGGGAGGCACTGCCGAAACCAACCGAACCAAGAATCCATCGTCGAGCTCCGACGAAGAGCAGCAGCTTTCTCACGTCCTTCTACCGTGCCCAACACCGCCACCACCCAACGTACAAGTGAAGATCTGGCAAAACATGCCGTACCACTTTCGCAGAAAGAAGCCATCAAAGTCAGGAGGCCAACCCTCCCAAAAAACATCATCTGAGAGGCCTGAAAAGAAGTGAAGAAACGATTTCAGTCTCTCTCAGTTTTGTTGTTCTCCCTCTCCTTCCCCATTTCCCCCCTCTCCGTCCTTTCCATTTCACAAGCAATTCACAAGCGCATCATTTCTCCTCTCTCACTTAAAACGTTTCATGATCGCGATCAAAGTACACGTGTCACTTGTTTTTTTTTCCTGTGTTGACGTGTACCTGATCGCTTGTGATCATGTAGGCTACCTATTTTTTTTCGTATGCGGTTTGGTTTGGTGTTCCTCTTGGTTGATAATGCCCCCTCCTCTAGTCTCAGATCAGCAGCTGTTTTGCCATGATGAGGTGTGCTGCGATTTTGGCCGGGGTAGTTTTTTTTTTTTTTTGCTTGTAGTTTGGTGTGCTACTTTGGTGACTTTGGTTCTGTGTTTGATCTTTTACCCCCATTTTCACTTGCATTTTCCTGATTTATCCGTTTTTAGTTTTGGTAGTGCGTTTTGTTTGTTTGTTTCCCCTTTTGTGGCTGTCCATGGAGTCGCCGTGTGCGAGCCTCAATGCATTGTGCCCTCCACCGACAAAAGTCGCGCCATGCTGTGCACACGGCAGACGAACGTGGTTGCGTTGCGTGGTGTGGAGCGTTGGTATTGTCATTGCACATTTGTGAGCTGTTGCCACGCGAGGCAGCTAGCGGCTATCTGCTCATGTAATCGTCGCAGGCGCTCGCACTCCATTTCACCTTTGGGGTCCTCCACGCACTTCAACAGAATTGATCATATGGGGCTTCGGACGTTTCCCTCCTTGTTTTGCTACCTTTTTCAAGTCTCCCTTCTCGCCCCACCCCCATTCTTAATTCTTCCCCTCTTGCGTTTTCTCCCTCCACAAAAATCTATCCGGACTTACTTGAGTGGCATGCAGGCAACAACCACTTCCTTTTATCAACTGTGTGTGTGTGTGCGTGTGACTTAGTGTAGTGTCGATGCAACAGCGCAATCCCTTCTCTGGTAGCCACGTGACTCTCTCCATGATTGCCTCACGAGTAGTGTGGGTGGTGAGAACGACACGGTGAGGGGTGTGGACACGTGTGCGTCTTCCAAAAGTGAGGATTGCGAGGGAAGTTGTCCTGTTCACAGGCTTTCCCTTTTTTTTTTTTTTGATTCGATTCTTGCACACACACACCCACACACACACACATACACACCTTGTTGAAAAGATGAGATCAACCAGCTGTACCTTTATTTGGTTGTTTGCCCTCCTTTCTCCCTTCGTTGTTCCCCCCAAGCCGTTCCCCCCTCCCCCTCTCTGTGTGACAACAGTTCTTTCCTTGTCTTGGAAAAAGAGAAGTGTGAATCCGTTTTTTTCATGCCTTTTTGTTTCCTCCTTTCTTTTTGGATTCTTTTTTTTTTTTTTCCATGTGAGGCTTTTCTGGTACTGTTGCCCTCGCACCACGCCATCATCACACAGACCACATTCCTTCTGTTTCTATTTTTGCTGGAAGCACAAAACACTCGCAACGGAAGTCGTCGTGTGTTGTCGAGAAGTGGAGCGTGCGTAGTGGGAGGTTGCCGTTGATGGATCAGCTCACAATAAATTTGGAAGCATGTGCACGTTTTTCATGCGAGCAAAAAAAAAAGCCAAAGCAAAGACGCAGACAAATGACAAATAGAGCAAGTAAGTAACGTGTAGCTTTGCACAGCTCGGACCGCTTGCGCATTCATCGTTTTACGTGGCACACGAGCCCATCTTCGATCGATGCCCACCAAGTGGACGAGCAAATAATGCAGAGCCAACAACCAAATCAAAACTGAAGCAAACAACAACAACAAAACAAAAAAAAAACAAACACAAACACACACACACACAAAAAAAAAATGAAAGCAAGCGTAACCCCCCCGAAGTGCTTGCTTCGCAATTTAAAGAAGAGACTCCAATCGTGTTGTACTGTTCGATTATTTTGTTGTTTCTTTTCTTCTATCTTGTATGTATTCTTTTACTTTCGTCCCCCCTTCACGTCGCCCCCCGTTTGTTTTTCCTAATGAGTTCCTCCCCCCACACTTTGTTTGCGTGCTCTGGCTCCGATCTTTGAAGTAGTCCGTCCCATCTTTTCAGTGGGAGGCAAGTTCCTTTCGTTACTTCTTTCGGTGCGGCTGAATGATGCAAACGAGAGATATTTGATAGATTCTTTTTTTATCGGTGCACGTCGTGGTGCGTGTGCAAAAACAAAATGATGTGTTTGTGTGTTGATTTTGTGCACGCAACTTCTTCATAGTTAGGAAGTGGGGCTTTTGTTTGTTGTGACTTCCATATACCTAGTGAGCCAGAGTGTGAAAGAGAATGTTTGTGTTGTGTGTGTGTCGTTGCGTTTTAGATTAGAGCATGAAGATATCCTGCTGCTTCTTACGACGTTTTTTTTTCTTTTCTTAAAAAAAATTGTTTTCTCCAGACAATTTCGTCGGACATTCGTATTGCGCCATGGGATGACCACCATCGGCCTCTCAACTTTCACAGAAACGCGCGTGGGTTCATCCCCCACATTCTTCCCCTCCCTCTTTTTATGATCTCTTCGTCCTCAGACGTCGTCAGAGAGCGAGCCAGCAAGGGGGAATAACGTCAGGTGTCGGCGAATGATGAGCGAAAGAATATCCTCCACCAAAGAGAATAGCATTCTGACGGACTCAGTTGATATGCAAAAGAAAAATTGAAGATGAAAACATCTCGCCACCACACACGCTGCTGAGCATGGAAACAACAAGAAACGAAATAGAAACGAGCGTGCCTTCCTCTTGCGCGCGCGTGTGCGTGTGTGTGTTTCAAATCTTGCGAGAAGAGTTGCAAGGTCGCAGGTCTTCTTGTGATTTTGTTTGTTCACTTTTTTTTTTTTTCATTCTTCCCTCGTACGAGCCCTATGTTTTTTTCCTAACGCCGTTGCTCGGCAGGCTAATAGATGACGCTCTCATTCACGCACTCAATTCACACACTCTCTCTCAATTTGCTGTTTCAAGCTGCTCTCAGCTCACCTCAACGTTGTAGAAACGACCTCGAAAAGCAACAAAAGTAAACAAAAAACAAAACAAAACAAAACAAAACAACAACTTGTTGAAAAAAGAGAGACAAAATGAAGAGCAGCTAATCAAAAACAAAAATATCACAAACACACACAGAATCGAATCGAAACCAAAACAGAAAAAAAAACTGTTTGATTTCTCCTGAGAAGAAAACGATTTCTCAACGCCATGAGGCTGTTCAAGAAACGACAGAGAAGTGAAGTGAGATAAATGAATGAGAGATGGAGAAAGGGTTGTGTGGGTGTGTGGAGACCTGTTCAATTTCAAACTACAATTTTACCGTTACACACACAACACAGATGCATTGTTCTTCCGGTTACATAGGTGGGTCTTAGCTTGCAGACGTCGCCCATTCCCCAATCAAAAAAAAAGAAAAGAAAAGCACAACGAAACCAAAAACCCCATAACACATGCCTTTTTGATACTATTTCTGTGACAAATTCGTTTTTTTTAATTTTTTTTTAATAAAGTTCCTGCAATTCTTCTGCAAGTCTGAAATTTCAAATGAACTCTTATGTTTGTTTCGTTGAAACGCACAACACACATACACACCACCAGAGATTTCATCATTGGGAGGGAGCCTCGTACCATTTACTCGCAAGGGGGAGCACTTGTTCATTCACGATGGCCCTCAGATTCATAGCATTTGCAACCATTGGCGCCTCTGTGAGCGCTGCAACTCGCGATCGCAGTCGTGTCGTTCTCGCAGCTCCCGCTGCCCCCTCTCGCAATCGAGATTCTACCGGAGCTTGCCGACATGATCTGCCAAACTACCCTCTCGATGAGGTCCGTGCGCACCTCTCTGCGAAGAAAGGTGGTCACGTGTGGGTCACGTACAAATGCGGCGTGTACGATGTGACAGAGTTTATTGAGCAGCACCCCGGTGGTGTCAAGCGTATCATGCTCGCAGCGGGCGGAGATATTGAACGATTTTGGAAACAGTTTACACTTCACGACGATGATGGCGTGCGTGATATTCTTGAGCGCCATCGCATCGGCAATGTGAAGGACTACAAGGCACCAGCAGCGGATGCCAACGGGGCGGCCAGCGCTGAGGCCCAGTGGGCCAAGGAGCCTGAGCGTTCGCCAGCTCTGGTGCCATTATCAAAGCGCCCCTTCAACGCAGAAACACCAGAGGGCGTGCTTGACGAGTACTTCACTCCTAACGACATGTTCTTTGTGCGGAATCACATGCCTGTCCCTGTGATTGAGAACCCAGAGGGGCCCAATAGCACGTTTTGTTTGCAAATTGAAGGAGAGGGCATTATCCCACACTGCTTTCCCATCGGAGAGCTGAAGTCGATGTTTCCTCACCGCACTGTTGTGAACACGATACAATGCGGCGGCAACCGACGCTCCGAGATGGCAGCCGCGTACTCTGAGCAAGGAGGCGCTGTGAAAGGGCTCAACTGGTCCAACGGTGGGATTGGCACAGCGTCGTGGACAGGGGTACCGATACGAGACGTGATCAACGCTTGCAGAGCTCCTGTGACGCCGAGCATTAAGGCAGGTCAACGCCACATTCTATTCGAGGGAGCTGACAAAGACCCTGCAGGCAACTTTAACGTCTCCGTTCCTTGGGAGACCGCAATGGATCAATACGGTGACGCAATTGTCGCGTTTGAGATGAACGGTGAGCCTATTCCTCGAGATCACGGGTATCCGCTTCGTGCGATCGTGCCTGGGACGGTGGGAGTGCGCAACTGCAAATGGTTGCAACGCATCCGTGTTCAGCCCAGCGAGTCGCAGTCTGTTTGGCAACAGCATGACTACAAAAACTTCCCCCCATGGCAGGCGAAGCCCGATCCTAGTCTTCCAAGTGTGTACGCGATGCCCGTCCAAAGCAGCGTGACAGACGCTTCATACGACCCAGGAGCGGATGCATTGGTGGCGAAAGGGTATGCGTATGCAGGCGGCGGCAACGGCATCCAGCGGGTGGACGTGAGCTTTGATGGTGGTAAGACGTTTGAAGCGACTGCATCGATTCTACCGGTCCCAGCTGGTGCGATGGAGAAGGTGACGCCCAAGACGATGCGCGATACATGGTCATGGAGACAAATATTACTCCAGCATCCAACAGAGGAGATCAGAGCCAAGCCGCAACCTTGCAGCGAGGGAGGCGACGGTGGTGCATCGTGCTACAATGTGTGCTTTAAAGCGACAACAGATGATCAGGCGACGCAGCCATCGGTTGCACAATACAACTTTAGAGGACTCCTGTACAACGGGTACAGCTGCCGTGAGGTCAAAGTGGAGTAGAGAGATGACTTTCAACTTGTTGCATGATGCTACTTACTCACACACGGCACGGCTCACATTTGATCTCGTTTGCTGCGCGCACGCACTGCGATTTCATTCTACGGTCTCCTAACCACTGTACCGTTAACAACGAGTTATTGACACTCAATGTTAACGCCACAAAAGTACTGCTAACCACATTTTTAAATCAATTGACTCCTTGTGTGTTGTACTTTCGTGTGTTTGTTGTCCCAACCCAAGGGAAATGAATTACTGTTATCGTTTTCTTTGTCCCCCCATGTTGTAAAGTAGTAGAGTTATTCTTTTCATTTCATACACCAGTTCTCATACACATTATTACCATCGAACGACCGTACAATTTCGACACCCACCATGACCGCAGCATCTCGGAACGACTCAAATTTCTTGGTGTTGCAAGTGAGTGTAGCATTCTTATTATTATTAGTGATTCCACACGCAGAGGGAGCACCATCGAGCTGTACATCGTCTCCAACGACAGCACTGCAAGCATGCAACTTGCAGTGCTGTGGGACACTCACATGCACCTGCACGGGACGAGAAGAGGCGATTATGTGCGAGTACAACGCTTGCGCAGCACGCTCTTTAGAGAGCGAGGGTTGTACAACGGACCCCTCGTATGCAGCGATGTACACCGCTGCAACTTCCGGCGAGTACGCTTGCAATAGCACGCTGAGGACGTCTGGATGCCCTTCTATGAAAAAGTGGGGCGATGCGTCGCGGTGTGCGACAGGTCTTGCCTGCAGCACCACCACTGCAACCCAATGCAACAGTGCGTGCTACGCCACCACCCTTCTGTGCTACGCTGGCGCTCTCTGCGGTGTCGGGGTTTCCATGAGTGCCGTCAACTATTGCCAGTGGCTTTTAGGAACTGTGAATGGAAGCCAAGCTAGTGGCCAACTAGGCGATTGCTATCCCTTCCTCAATTCGTCTACGGTGCAGAATTATCAGGTGTGCGTATCAGCCGTGGCATCAACCGGGACGCTTCAATTCCAAAGCTCAAACAATGAGAATGAATCACTTACCATCGCAGTCGTGATCTTGGGAATTGTTGCGGCTGTGCTGCTCGTCGTGACGATACTGATGACTATCTTTTCTATCGTGCCGTCACTCATGAAGAAGCGAGGTCAAGTTTCTGAAGGCGGGGACGGCAACTCCCGAGAGATGCGCGCGAGAAATTCAAGACAGATTGGCAGCAGTGGCAACACCGTTAACCACCAGCATCAGGGCCACGGTAGCTATCAACGCGCTGTGAATGAAGATGCCCCACAGCACCGTTATCAGCAAGCGTCTTCGTCGTCCATCGACGAGCCCGGTCAGCACCCCGCGATGAAGGGTAGCAGTCCTAAGATGTCGCACCTTAAGTACGGGCCGGTCGGTGGAGACAGCGTCACCTCAGGTGGAGCTGAGTCGTTGGTGCGTCGATCGTCCATTGCTTGGGTTGAAAAACCTTCGCCACATACATCGCTCGGTGGCAACAGCAAATCGTTGCTGGTGAGCCGCCTTGGCCTCCAAGTAGAAATGGCCAAAGGAATCGTACGAATGTTGAGAGACGGAAAGGTACAGCGTGGCCGCTTATTGGGCCGTGGAGGCTCCGGCACCGTGAATTGCTGCCTTCTGGGCAACGGCTCCTTCATTGCACACAAAGAACTGATCCTCCCTCAAATGGGCAAGGCAGAAGTAGCACAGATATCGAACGAACTTAAAATTATCTCGAGGCTCAACCATCGCCACTGTGTGCGGTACTATCACGCGGAAGTCAGCATTGAGAAAAAGCACGTGGCGTTTTGGATGGAGTTTGTGCCTGGTGGCAGCTTGTCGAGTCTCGTCAAAAGCCTCGACGGGCCCATCGCGGAGAATGTGGCCAAGAGTTACGTGCGTCAAACGCTCCAAGGACTCGCGTATTTGCACGCCAACGGTGTCGTGCACCGTGATGTCAAGGCCGACAATGTTCTCGTCGACAGTGATGGGATTGTAAAACTTGCCGATTTTGGAAGCAGCAAGCTTGTTCGAAAGTCAACGAATGATAGTCAAGCATCGTTTCAGAATGCAGGTATGGGGCATGCTTCCTACACCGACACCATGATCGGCACCCCGTACTGGATGGCGCCGGAAGTAGTCACAATGGACGAGTCGACGACCAAGAGTGGCGATCAGGAGGGGTACAATCATAAAGCTGATATCTGGAGCCTCGGAATTCTTGCTTGCGAGATTCTGTGCCAAGGCGAAGTGCCGTGGCCGAAGTTCTCGACGTACTGGGAGATCCTCATGCACATCAGCCAGAAAGACCCAACCCTTCCCACCGCAGTTTCGGCGTTGTGCCTCGAGTTCCTCAAATCTGCGCTCACACGCGACCCAAGGACCCGGCCCAGTGCGCGAGATCTCTTGCTTCACCCTTGGCTCGACGATAGTGATGGCGGCGTCGCAGGGCACCATGCCAGTTTCGAAGTCCCAGATGCCAACAGTGACTACAAGATGTCGTTTGGGTTCCGTGAGTGTCTTCGAACGCTTGGCGACCTGCAAAGGTTGGAAGCAATGGAGGACAACAGCAACGCCACGACTGCGACTGAAACACCAAACACCACAGGAGGCGCCTTTGAGTCGTCCGATGCCCCTGCGCTGCGTACCTCCGGCTTCAACATTCAAATGAGCGATGACGACGGTACACCCCTGCATGGCGGTATTGGAGGTCGGATCTCTATCTCCTTCCAGGACGACGAGAGTCCTTCTGGAGGGGGCTTGCAGATCAGCAAGGATGGAGTGATGTTCCGAACGCAGCCTGGGCAAGGTGGGCCAGCCCCATCCGCACCTCGAGAAGAGCACCCCAACGTTATGCACTCACCATCGTATCGTACCACAACCAACGCTCCCCAGACAACTGCCACCACCACAACCGCCGCCACCAACTCTCAGCAGCATCACATGGCCGAGGACGATGATCTGTTGGGTGATCCCTTTCACGCAACAACGGCAGGGCTCAACGTTCGAGGCGACGTGTCGCCGTATGATGAGGAGGGCATGCTCAACATGAACATTGCCTACACGGTCTTAGGCGTCTCTGGAGATAACACCATGACCACCATGACGACTCTCATGGCCTCTGATGACATTCATTGAGTTTCATGGCACGCACACGAGTCACTCTCCTCTTGTCCCAATTTGGTTTCCTGTGAACCTGTCTTTATGAGGTTTTTTTACGCTCCATGTTGCTGCCACGCAGCTTTGTGTGAGTACAATGTCGTTCCCACCCATTCTTATACAGTATAGTATGAAGAGTCAAGTGCGGTCATTCCTCCATTGTGTCTTGTTAAAGTGGTCCCCGAGATGCCCCAAGCTCCTTCCCAACCTCCTCTCACACTCTGCCTCTTTGTACATTTGACGAGTTCCGTTGTGGATGTCACGCGCACGAGCAACACTGCTGTCAATAGTTTGGATGTTCTACCTCGCAGTCCACCCTAAGTTGTTTTCCTTGAGTCAGTTAGGCACACATTTAAAGGTGAGCAACTCACAATTATGTCATCATCGTCATCTCCTCAAGGAAAGGAGGTGAAGGTGTTCGCCACGGCGATGGACGCCGATACTCTGGTGGCCACCGTCTTAATGCAGCCGTCGCTCTACATGGCGTTTGCTAACATGGGCCTCATGGTGATGTCGCAGCGGTTCCCAGAGGAGTTCCTTCCAGCGTCGATGGTTCACAAGCGATACAACGGCATCCGAATGACGCGACTCACAGCGGCCCCGTTTTGCACTGCGGCGATGTTGTACCTTGCCGCCGCCAGCATGGCGAGCACTCCCTCGCCGGTAGGCGGTCACCTCGCGGGGTTCTCAACGAGCATGGTCCTTGCTGCCGGCTTTATGTCCGCCCGTAAGGTATCGTGGTACTACCCACTCCTGTCGATTATGTATTTCACGTTTGGAAGTTTCCATCACTACCGCAAGATGAAGCTGTTCAGCTGCAACGCTCCGGTGTACCAGTATGGCGATTTTACAGAGATTTGGAGGCACTGGCGCGGTGAAAAGAAGAAGGCCAAGGAAGATCGACGACGGCGCAAAGAAGAGTTGCAGTCGTTGACTCGCTCACAGTAGTTGAGACGTTATCCCCATTGTCGTGAGCTGCCCCGTTGGTAGTTACTTGCGAAGTGCGTGGTTCCGGTTGTTGTGCAACGAAGCACACCACCCACAGCTCCTTTGTGCATATGACACTTTCAATTATCACTTTGTTTTGAGAGATCCTTCTTTTCTCATCTTTTCTGTTTTCTTACACGTCGTTTTGGGTTCACAGTATTCTCCAGTAGACCCCAAGAAAACCAACACACAAACTTAACTC
>CYKH01001314.1:6821-24444 GCA_001460835.1 Bodo saltans
GGAACGGCGGACAGAAAAAGCAATCGCCCGTTCATCGGTCGTAGTTGACACCCCCCATGACGTTCTCAAGTACTTCCCGCTTGTCCCCAAAGCAGAAACTGTCGTGGACTCTTTCCAATGCAGCTACGTGGTGGGCGTTCACCGACTCGGAAAATTGTACATCACTGCAAACTACGTGTTATTTAGCTCTGTGATGCTGTCCGAAGGCGTCTGCCTTAAGTTCAGTGACATTGTCTCCATCGAGAAGGAGCAGACGATCCACTAGGACCTGCCTCACCACTAACAGTGGGCCGTTCCGGTGTGTGTGCGGAAGTGGAGCAAACAGTTGGCACTAAGACGCAAGTCGTAGGAGGTCGTAAAGAAACCACGCGTGTTCTGCTTCGTCAGGTCAAAAGATAAGTTGAAAGGGAACGTGGATCGCGTTGACAGCAGCACGTCCTTCGCCGCATCTGTTGTAAGTGCAGCGACAGAAGATGCTGCATCCCCAGTTGCGGGAGATTCAGCGATCGTCACATCGACCCCGGCAGCAATTATTGTGAAGCCGGTGCCTGTTGTGAAAGTGGCATCGGCCCCTGCACCCTCGGCTTTCCGGACTTCGTTGGTCCAAGCATCATATGAGTCACTCCCAACGGCGGACTCCATTGACACCTTCAGTAAAGTTGCCACAGACTTCGGCACCGGGTTGAGTGATGTCGGTAAGTTTTTAGCAAAGCAGATTATTCCTGATGTCCCCTTCCCCACCGGAGTGACCATTTTCGATGTCTTCAAGGCAATGTTCGACGATGATACTACGCTGCTTGATGCGTACCATGTACAACGCCAAGATGCCGGAATGGTGTGGGAGCCGTGGAGAGCACCAATCGCAGGATCTCCCCGGTCCAGCGGTCAGCGTAAAATCTCGTGTACCACCATCATCAGGGCGGTGATGGCGAAGCAATGCGACTTCACTGAGTTCCAGCGCTTCACCTTTGCTATGATCCACGGCGAGCCGCACTTGTTAGTCCAGTTGTCGGGTCAAGCAGTAGGTGTCATGTTCTCTGACTCATTCCGCGCCGAAACGCTTCTGGTGTTCTCTCAGCCAAGCGTGACGGAACCTGTCGTTTCCATGCGCACCTATGGGTACATCCAGTTCCTGAGGAGTGTTTGGGTGAAGAATAAGATCTTAAACACAGCGCTGGACGTTGAAATGCCCGAGTGCTATCGCAAACTGTCAGCAATGGGTATCGCGAAGGTGAAGGAAATCCCACGAGTCGTCATTGGTAAGGCAGGCGATGCGCAAGGAGAGGTTGTAGCTGTTGCTGCACCTGAAGGCGCCTTGGCCGTTGCAGCTGCGCCACCTGTGGTGGTCGCCCTACCGGCAGTGTCTGTCGTACCATCGTCACCCTTAGCTGGGGTTCCCTCCACCGCGTTCGCAGCAGTAGCAATTTCCCCCTCCCCATCCAATCCAATGTTGAAGCAGCTTCAAGCAGGACTATGCGGCATCGCGATCTTGTACCTCTTGAAGGCATTGTGGGCCACGTTTTGGTTCGACTGCGAGTCTGCGCTGCTATCCACCGGGGTGAATGCACCGGTAGCAGCAGAAGCAGAATGTTGAAGCAGCTTCAAGCAGGACTATGCGGCATCGCGATCTTGTACCTCTTGAAGGCATTGTGGGCCACGTTTTGGTTCGACTGCGAGTCTGCGCTGCTGTCCACCGGGGTGAATGCACCGGTAGCAGCAGAAGCAGTTGGCGGCGCCGTGGTGATGCTCGACCTCCGGTGGCTCGCTTACATTGCAAGGCCGACTTTGATGGCTGCACAGTTGCTACTTGTCGCGACGATTGCGGGCCGCGTCGAGCGCTACCTCAATTAAGTACTGCCGCTAAGAGACGACGACGATGGCTGTGAAGGACGAACGTATGACGTTGAGCGATGTCCTCCAACAAAGAAGGAATGTTGCGATTTCTTAGCAAGCAGCTAAGATCTCAGCGACGGCAATGTGTGTGAGGCATCGGAATATTCGTGTAGTATTTGCGAAAGTTTTGCGCAACTTTATTTGCTCTTTTGCTTCACTGGCTCGTTGTTCGTTTGTTATGCGTGTCTGTGTTTTACCATTCCTTTTGCACTACCCCCCGTGCGTGTGTGTTTCTTTTGTGAGCGATTGTGTGATGACAACGTGTATTTGTATGGCGCAATGACGTTTTTGCTATGTGCCCACTCATTTCGGCATCGATTTCTTCAATGGCTTGTAACATACGTTGTTGTAGTGTTTGCAAGTAACAGTGTTGCAAGTTTGTGCGTTTTGTTGCTTGCTTTTTTAATCGAAAGAAAAAACACAGCCGCAGCAGGTCACGACAGAGAATCACTCGGGAGCCGATTGATACTTCTTACGCACGACGCTCGCTTCTGTTAGTTGTCTTCGACGTACCAAGAGAAGACATTTACTTGTATTGTTTGTAGGACTACGAGTGCTCAATCAGGTGCGTGCCAATACCACGCAGTACAATACTTTACACACATCCACACGAAGCAATTCCTGAGATGTACCGGTCTGCTGCCCTAGATGGAGCAGCTTCAATGGGGGGAGGGTACACAGAGCAGCAACAGAGTCAAAAAGTGTCTCTTGGTGGTATCGGAACCTCAACTAGGTTAGGCGGCGCATCTAGCACGTCAACAACGACAATTCTGGGTAGTGGTGGTGGCGCAAACCGCGTCGGCACACCTAACGTGCCCAACATGGGTCTACAGAACGCCTTCTTCACTCCCACGACAACGAACACTGCAACCCTGCAGCAGCAGCCACAGTCTCAACAATCTAACGTGACACAGCGTGCGGCAAACATGATCTCGCCTGCCGGCCTCTCCGTAGATCAATCTCAGCGAATTCAAACGCTGCTAGCATCAGGCGCGCCTGCCACGGTAGGTCCTAGAATTCGCGCGACGGAACTCCTTCACTTCTGGATGTCGTCGGAATCGACCTTCAAGCTGCTTGAGGAGCATGCTAATGAAGCCCTTCGCTCCGCGGGCCTCAAGTCCGGGAATTCATCTCCAGACTCTGTTTCTTCTTTCAGCCCCAAAGCTCCTGGTGCACCGGGCAACAAGCAGGGCACTCGCTCCCCTCACACAGCAACGTTGTTGCACACATCAGCAGCGACAACAGTGCCTCACGCCTCCCATATCTACGCCCACGAAGACGGCGGCCCGATGGAGCAACCACCGGCCCTTGAATTAGCGGTAGAAGGCCCTCGGGAGGACATGGCATCCACCATCCTCACCCTCACCACCAATGGGGATGATCTACAGGCCACTCAAAGCTCTGTCAACATGACACCCCTCAGTGCGGCATCCTCGATGGATGAATCATCGTCACCCCGCAAGAAGTCACGCAACCTGACTGGAATGATGCACCCGAAGTCACCTCGGTCGGTGAGCCCATCTCTACATGGCAGCCACAACAACCTCTTTTTTCGGTGAGCCCATCTCTACATGGCAGCCACAACAACCTCTCTGCGCATTACCACATCGTGGACGAGGTCGACGCTGCACATGCGAGGGGGGCACTTAGTCCCCGGAGCATCAGCCCAGCATTGCAGCTCAATCAAGATATCGCTGCCATCCCCCAGTCCCCCCTTGGTGACGTCCATGGGAGCTCCATGCGCGCTAGCGCTGATTTGGACGCAGCCAACAGTTCCCTACGGCGAGGAAGCCCTGGAGGCTTGATGGAGGCGTCGACCAGCAGCGCAGCGAACACGCCACGTCGCCCTGGTGATGACGGGCGCCCTAGCCGATCACCTTCCCCAGCGAATTCTAGAATATCAGAAGACTCGCGTGCATCGATGAGAGTGTCTAGCACTGTGAGCGGCCGAGGTGGAGCTGCTACTCCGGCATCCACCACCAAAGCTGCTGCCACCGCAAAGCCACGATACGCTGGCTATCAAGATATCCCTCGTTTCTATTTCGTGGAGGGAAAACCACAGACCCAAAGCACAACTCTTATCGGACCACACTCTAAGAAGCATGAGAACCCCCACTTGACGCTGTTCGAGGGAGTCGCTGTTCCAGTTGGCGCGCAAGCACAGTTGCTGCTTGCGCAACAGCAAATGCAAGGCGGTACCAGCCCATTAGATTTGGCCTCGCTTCAACCGCAAGGTCCGAAGTTAAGCCCTATGCTTCCGCTAGCCGTCATGGAAGATGAGGATGTGCTACCTTTTATCCAACGGGAGTTTGCTCGATTACCAGCGCCACCTGCGAAGCAAGTTATCGCCCCCGCTCAGCAGCGAACCAAAGGCGCGTCGGTCCTCCGCAGACCCACCACGTCATCCACGACCACCGCCCCTAGCAAACAAGAGCAGGCGTATCGCCAGGCACTCACCGCAACAATGCATCGAGTATGCACACAAGCTTTTGGTCTGCCCAAGTACATGGGACAGCTTGTCTTCCGTAAACTGAGCGCTGATGCAGAGGCGGCCGGCGATGAGGGTGTCACTGGGGCCTCCACTGGCCGCCCAGGAACATCTTCAGGGTCGCAATCCAGCTCTGCCAACTCTGCGACCCCGACCATCACAGTTGCGATGGTGAAGGACTTTTACGAGAAGCACTTACGCTTTAAGTCGATTATTCGCCGAATGTTCGAAGTGCTTATTGCTACCAGTAAGAGTCAAATCACGCCTCCAGTCAGCACCTTCAGCGGGGCACTTGGTGGTATGGCGCCTTCCGCCCTTGCTGCTGTTACTGGCGGTGCTGGATCTGGAGGTAGTTCCACGGACAACCGCCGAAATTATTTAGTACGAGATGACTTTACTACGTTTGTAGAAGTGTTGCTGGAGTCACACCCTGGGCTAGGCTTCCTCCGCCAAACACAAGATTTCCAAGGGAAGTACCTTGAGACCGTCATTATCCGTGTCTTTTATGACCTTGATCGCCTCGACAGAGGCAAGATTTCGTGGCCAGAATTCGAGAACTCAAAATTACCAGATGCCATCCGCCAAGTCGACGCTACCGACGACATCAACACCGTTCTCAACTACTTCAGCTACGAGCACTTCTACGTCCTCTACTGCCGTTTCTGGGAGCTTGATGAAGACAGGGATATGCTCATTTCCCAACAAGACCTTCAAAAGTACTCCCCTGACGGCACCATGAACCCTCAGATTGTAGAGCGAGTCTTTCAAGGGCACGGAAGGAAGCTTGCCTGTAAAACACGAGGAAAGATGAACTACGAAGACTTTGTATGGTTCTGCCTGTGTGAAGAGGATAAGACCACACCAAAGGCCATTCGATTCTGGTTCCGAGTTCTCGACCTTGACGGGGATGGCGTGCTCTGTGGTTACGAGATGGAGCAGTTTTATGGGCACACCAAGAAGCAATTGCTGCAGATGACCACCGAGGGGATTTCCTTCGCAGATGTGTTGTGCCAAGTGTCTGATATGCTCCCGTTCTCCGTGAAGCGTGGGATTCGTCTGGGAGATCTCCTTGCGGTGCCTCAGGCTGCACACGTTACGTTTAACATGATTATGAACGTCATCAGGTTCCTTCAATTCGAGCAGCGTGATCCGTTCGTTGCCCACCATGAGCGATTGCTAGGCGGCTTCGAGAGGAACGACTGGGACCGCTTTGCAAGGCAAGAGTACGACAGGATGGCGCAGGAGGCAGATGGTGAGTAGTGTAGTGTGTGTTGCCCCATCTGGTGTGTGGCGCTTGAACTTCATTGTCGTGGTGTAACATTGTGTTTTACACAGCTTGGCTGATCGCGGCTGCTGTGCTTGATGTGAATGATTTCGTCAAGAGAGTGAGAGAGAAGATTCCGTTCACGTTTGCTCATTTTTTATAGTTTCTTAGACAACCTTTTTGTAGAACCGCATTGTCGCCTGCCGTCGTGCAATGCGCGTGTGTGTGTGATAACACCCCCACTCCTCCTCTCCAAAGATCCCCCTGTCTCAATTGAAATCGGAGCTCATTCCTCATCAAGCGAATGACCACGCCATGTTTCGTGTTTACATCCAGTCACAATACCGCCGCATCAAACTCGTGTGATATTTCGTAGGGGACGCCCTTTTGGAAGTTGCCGCCTTTTCTTGTCATCACAACATCACTCTCACGTGTTGGATTGTTAAATAGAAAACTAGTGACACACCTCTTTTTTTGTTATGGCGGTAGGTTGTGCATCGTCAACATCAACGGGCGGTTTCTCGCTGTGGTTTGGTCCTTTGTTCTTAGCCCTGCGTTGCGATGCTGCGGAGGATATTCGCCTTGCCGTGTCATCTTCGTTTGATTTGGCAAATACAAGGGAGTTGCTGTTGTCCCTTCGCGCACTGCCTGTCACCATCAAGGAGCACGTGAAGGGGCTACTACCGTCGGTGCATAAGGAATTGTCAGTTCGAGGGGGCGATGAGAGTCGACTTTCTGTTCTTGACATTTCTGATCTTCTTGAGCACTGCCCTCAGTCTGTCGATCCACACGGTGATGCGTCGTTGTCGACGTGGTCGGCAATGTTTCGATCTGCGCTTGCTGAGGAGGGCTGCAAGGGTGACATCCGCCTTCTCATGTCGCTCCTTGCTAGTGACGATGAAGTGCTTCAATGTTGCGTGGAGCGGTTATGTAAGTGTTCAGAAGGCGTCGGCAGCCCCACACATCCGTCCTCGCCTTCGTCAAAGTTTACGACGCCTCCTCACGCACCCCCAGTTGCTGCGAAGCGGCCGTTGGAGCCTGACCACCGACCAACCGCAGCACCTCCCACATCATTAGGTCGTAGAGTTGAACCTCCTTTGCCGCGTGTGCCTGTGGTGGTACCGGTGGTGCCAGTTATTGCGGCGCCCATTCCCGCTCCGCCTCCTCCTGCGGTGCCAATACGCGCCCCTCAACCTCCCTCCCCTACACCGGGGACGTCCTCAGAAGTGTCATCGGGGGAACTATCGTCGCTGCTGTGGCATCCACCTTCTGTTTGTTCTGCTGCTGTTGCCGCAATCTTAGCGAAAGCACGCGGCAGCGACCCCAAACCACCGGGCCCACTGGACCCGCAACACCCCCAACGTGTCATGGAGTCAACACCAACAAAGTTAGTGAAGCGAATGATGAAAGATCCTTCCGCGACCGGATTTTTCGCCGACTTGAAGTACGACGGAGAGCGTCTCATCGGTTTCAGAGAGGAGGGTGCGCACTCTGCCGTTGCCTACAAGTTCTTTTCGAGAAACATGCTGCCTGTTCCAGATAGGAAGCTCGATGGCATTCGGGAGTTGCTGGATGCCGCGTTCAGTGGTCATGATGTTGTTTTCGACGCCGAGATCCTCTCCATGCATACGTTTGGATCGATGAACGAAGTGCACAAGGGTATCATCTCTGTGTCTGGTCCCAGAATTTACGTCTTCGATTTGTTGTGGTGGAACGGCCACTCTCTTGTTAGTTTGCCTCTGACAACTCGCAAAGAACTTCTGCACCGAATTCTGCATGTGACAAAGAATGTGACGATGTCCACCTGCTACTGGATCACACAAGGACCTGCCGCCGACGGACATTTACAGTTGGTGTTCGATGACGCGATGTCCAAAAGGCTTGAGGGGTACGTACTGAAGCCTGCGACAAGCTTTTACCGATACAACGGGACAGACTGGGTGAAGCTGAAGAAAGGCTACATGGCGGGAGACCCTGACCGAGCAGGGGTTGCTGGCTTTGTGCTATTTCCAGGGGGACCGAGGATACGACGCATCGACGGGGTGGACGTCACGACATTGGCTCATGGTGGCGGTGGCCCTGCTGCCACAGCTGCCGCAGCTCTGAGGGCACCTACCGCCCCAAGCACGAAGGACACCATCGGCACTGCGCCAGCTGCTGCTGCTGTGCGAGGAGGAGGTGCACCTGGTGACGCATCCTTTCGACTTTTCACTGCACTGGTGGACACCATCGATTGTCTTGCAGTTGGCGTTGTCCGCCTTCACGCAAGGCACGCTCCCCCCTCAACGCTTGGCCCTCCTCACGTCCTTCTAGGCGTACACGATCCTGCCACGAATAGGATTGTAACCGTAGGCATCGCGTCTGACCCAAACGTTTTCTGCCGACTGCTAACGTCCTCCCTCGCATCGACTTCCCCCGTGACATCCCCCACGATTCACCTTGGGTGCGGAGCAACGGTGCTGCTGCAACCAAAGTTATTGAGTGTGGCAAATATTTACCTAGACCCATCGATGGCGGCTTCCTCATTGCAAGTACTTGAAGTCTCTGGGAGGGGGCTGCTTGAGGACCCGCAGCACACGTGTGCGTGCGCGCTGACGAGAGGCTGTGTCGTCGCTCGGCCTCGTGATGACAAAAGTCTACGAAGTGCCAACACAATGCAACAAGTCTTGAAGTTATTCTCGTACGCTGTTCCTACTCCAATGGCGGTTATTGCTGCTGGACCATCTGAGGGTAGCGGCGGTGGTGGTGCCTCGCACGCCCTGGTCAGCACACCTGGGTTCGGTGCGGCAATCAATGCCTTCAATGATCAGCACTGGTGTGCACTTCCACCTCCCATAAGGATTGGCACACCAACTCCCACGTGTGCTGTGGTGCAAGGTGCAAAATCCTCGGCTGCCATCGCAGCCAAAGACGCAGCTCATCACGCAGCGAGCGGAGTCGTGCAGGTGGTTCTCACTGCTGTTGCTGCAAGGAGCCGGTGGGTAGACAAGGGGACCATGAGGGATGTCAGCACAGCATTTGGTGCAGTGGTAGGGGAGCTATGCAACACACGACTGTCTGTGTCCAGCGCGTCCAGTGGCGATGTGGTAGTAGTCGCCCCTACCAGTGGCGTCTTGTGTTTCGTTGCTGCGGTGATGCAACTGGTGTCGCTTGCTGGAGGGTCGAAGAGTGCCGTTCTAGAGGATGCCACCGTTCTTGACATTACACTTGTGCGCGTGTTTGGCTTCCTCGCGTCCCTCGCCGCCAGATCTGACGCCTCGCAGCTGCGCCACGTGGTGGTGCATGTTGACGCATCGACACCATCAGAGCTGACAGTATGGAGATCGGCCCTCGACGCAATGATGGCGAGCCTTGTGCTAGGCGGACCGCCAACACTGAAAGTTGAAGGTTTTGTTTACCAACGGTTCAAATAGAGACATTTTTTCCGCTTGCGATTGCCCAACTTTATTTATCAACTTTGGTAGCGCGCACATCTTTCTCACCAGCCCGTCCGCAATCCGGAATTTCATTAGTATTTTTTTTCCCAAGAAGTAGACTTTAGACTTTAGAATGCCACCCAAGGCGAAATCGAAGGTACCACCACCCAGCGCTCAGTTTGCCTTTACGCAGCGAATAGCGCCACCTCCTCCTGCGCAACTGCCAGCACACAGATCTCCCACCGCGCCGCAAGTTCTCTTGGCCGTTAAAGATGCGCATGACGCACTTCACCTCATTGCGTTGTATGTTAATGAGCAGCGCTGTCTGAGAGCATTCGACGTGACCCAATGCGTCGAGGTGGAATTGAAGTGCCCAACAGCAGAGCTCAGCGGTGTCGTCGTCACACAAATGTCGACTGGCAACGATGGCGGCACGATTGCTCTCGTAGGAACAGAGATGCATGGCATTCTAGTGGTAGGGAAGCTCCCTGATGAGCCCGTCGTAGCACACTACAAAGATGAGTTGCTGGCTGTGCGCCAAGTTAGCTCGCTTACGGGCTCTGGTCTGGTAGGCTCTCACACGGCACTTTCGGTGGCGACGTCGCATCGCCACGTGCTGGCCGTGGTTGCTGAGGGAGGCGACACCGGTGCCAGCGCAGTGTATGGGTATGGATTTACCGATATGAGTGCGTTGGGAACTCCGCCGCCTAACCGCACGACGCTGCACGCCACCGACGGTCTTGGGCGTGTCCCGCGTCCTAAGCTGCCGATGCATGATGGAGCATTAACAACAGGCTTCTTACCATTCACAGTACTCAAGGAGCTGGGGAGCTACTCCCCCACTGCTGTCTTTACTGCTCGTCACATGAGCTTTTTTGTGTGTGCTCAGGGTATCCTTGGGTGCGGCTATTTATCACAATCGTGCAGAATTTTCACCCCCCGCCTCCTCTTTGCCCAGAAGCATGTTCAAGTGCTTCAAGTCGTTGCGTTGAACCGGGGCATCCACGCCCTGCTCACCGGAAATCGCATCCTACGATTGACACCACCCTCCAGCGAAGACGATGATCAAGACCCTGAGGCTACAATCGACGATGATGGGTTTCCAGTGTTTGTAGATATCACGTCTCGGTTAGGTTTCAGCAGTGACCCACTGAACGAAGGAGAAAACGGAGACAATGGTTGCGTCTTGAAGCAACACGCTCAATTGTCGCGTATGGTAGGTGGCGCGGACCACTGCTTGGTGGTCGATCGCGTGCATGGGACAGTGTATGGATGGGGATCCAATACCTTTGAGCAACTGGGAAAACCTTCGTATCAATTAGTAGAGTCTCATCGCGCCGTTGAAATTTCGATTCCCAACCTTCAGCCACGTCCTGGCACTGCGTCAGCGCATTCTACAACGCGTGATGGACGTGCGAGCGAACGACCTCAGAGCGTTGGTGCCGCATCTGCTGCCACAACCACAGCGCAATCAGAAGTCAGCGGTGCTGTAGCGTTGCCAACGGTTGTGAGCGACTCGTCTCCACTTGATGTACCAAGGTTCAGTGAGCACGGATTCGCGTCAGTTCATGCGTTCGGGATGACCACTATCATTCTTGATGCGTCGAAGAATATCCTCGTGCGTTACGGAAGATAGGAAGGTGACACTTGTTTGTACAGATTTTCATTGCCCTCGTTGTTAAACGCTAAACAACTATCACCGCACAAATGTATGAACGAAAAAATACTTTGTCGTTCTCCTTTCTCACACCTGCAAGAGTAAAACACAGCAACAGAGGCAATATTCAGAGAAAATGGGATCTGCCATGTGTAGTTGTCACTTTGACCCCCCGTCAATGGAACCCGTCGCGAACCGCAACAGTAATAACAGCAACCACAACCACGCAACACTCAGTCACACCAACACACAATCTTCCCTGCTGTCACCGCAGCCCTCGTTACGCTCGTGCCGCTCGCCTGCTCAGCCCAATGCCCGTAAAATGCGGCGGCGTGCTGGACAGCCCTGCAGCCCCCTCCTCGTCATGGAGAACCAGAGGTGTTTGAACCCGTTGGGCATCACTCCCCGCGTGCCCCAACGAGGAGGACTTCCCATTAGCGATTCATCACAAGACACAATGTACGCTGCGTCACACCCTCCACCACGGCAAGAAGGGTTTCAACTGTCTCACACCTTCGACTCCAACCAGCCGTGGTCATCTTCGATGGGTAGTGGCTCATGGGATCCTCATGAAGTTGTCGTTGCCTCGTTTGAGCCGTTGCAGCTCCCTGAATCGTTTTTGGAGCGTCTGCAGAACGCCAGCAGTGATGGTGTGCGTCGCCTCGTTGAGTAGCTTCGAAGGCGTCGGCGGTCAGGCTAAAATAGAAATCGCCAGGTGACTGTATGAGTCGACGAAATGCGTAATTTTTTTCTTTATTTGTTTTCATTCTCGAGGTTTTTTTTTCATGTTTTCCGTTGAAGATTTTATTTGAACGTGGTTTGTCCAAGTGCCAAAGTAGTTGCCCTCCTTTGATTGACCTCCTGTCCCTCAGTGTCTTGCAAAATGTCAGATTTATTGATTCTATTTATTGCGTTCGCCGCATTTATCTTTTGGCGCTACGCGCTTTGTCGGAACTGTTTTCTTGCAATTCAGTGTTTTCTACTTTTGTTGCGTACTCCTCATCTATTCGACAAGGTTCTGTTTGATGATGCCTGATTTATCCCCCCACTTTTTAATTATTTGTAGCTCACGAAGTGATCGCTCTCCCACTCCTTTGCCCCCAGCACATCACCACAAATTACACTCCCCTCCAACACAGAACACAACACTCGCGTGCGTTGGTAAGCACGCTTGGTGATCCAACTACAGAGATACCCTGTCGTCAGTTGTCACATCAGTACAATCGTTGTCTTGGAACGTTAGAGAGCTGATCGTGATGAGAAAGTCGACAAACAAAAACAGGAATTAAATACGTTTACCCTTCGTTTCACTGCTGAAATCAGTTTTAATTATCATCCATTCAGTTGACATGCTGGGGACAGGGAGTTTGCTTGCGCTTCGCTTCGTTTCTTTGGTTGTCGTACGCAGCCGGAGAAGCGCAAAGCCTTTTCTTTCCTCAGGCGTTGGAAGCTGCGCATCAAAAAAAAACATTTAGGCTCTGGTACAGTGAAAGTGAATTACGTAAGTGAAAGACATCACAAAGGAAAGCGCCTCAGCTTGTGTGAGCTTAGGTTGCTTCTAAAAATTGTGTCTTCTTCGATTCCTGCAAATCCCATTTGACTTGAACCCAATACTACCAAGAAAAAATGCCGTTGAACTCAAGAACCCAATCCTGGTTCAATTCTTGTTGCACAGGGTAGCAGGATCCACGCTTCATCAAAATAGAAGAAAAAATGTTGCGAGGTTCATCGATTCGTGCGTCTGTGGCAGCTGCAGCAACTAGCAATGTTGCTGCTGCTGAAACGACTTCCGCAGCGCCAGCAACGCCGGTTGCCCCTCCTCCTACAAGTGGAACCAGTAGTCGCAAAGCACCAAAGGCGCACGTATCATTCCGACCTCTTCCTTTGCAGTCTTGGCAAAAGACCGCAGCGTTGTGGTCTACCGCTGGAGCACCGGGCAACAGCAACGCAGTGGAGTTGCCGCAAGGTGTGTCGTTGCTAGGAGAGACGCTTGGTCCTCGGCCCATTATTGTTCTTGGGTCGGCAGTGGCAACTTTGGAGGCGGCCGCACAGCAGGCGGAATCGTTTAGCCACAGCCTTTCTCAAGCCGCATGGGAGCACGGTGCGATCCATGTGCCCATTATTGCAACAGGCGCCACGGCGTTGCCTACACTGTTGCGCGATGTTGCTCAGCAGGTGGTGAAGCTTCTTGATGTTCTTGGCATCGGCTGGATGCATACCCTCGGGCACAGCCTTGGCGCATTGGTCGCAGCAAAGATGGCGTTAGACTTTCCCACACGAGCAGGGACGCTGATGCTGTTAGACTCTCAACTGTTGGACAAGCAGTGGATTGCAAATCACAAATCGCGTGATGAGATTCGGAAAGCACAGGACGACGTGAATGTGCCAGAGTCCATGTTGGACTTCCGCATCACGCAATTGCGCGAGGGCCTCGAGGGTCCACTCAAGACCGGGGAAGCTCAGCAGCACGACGCCGCAATTTTCGCTGACGTTCTCTTCTCAAACTCGAGGCTGTTTGGAGCAAGCAATGGAATGACCCGATGTGATGCTTCGTATTTGTCCATCGATGAGCTACGTATTCTTCGACATCCCCTTCAATTGATTGTGCCGGCACCCAATGGAGTGTGTGATGTGAACACCCACAAGGATTTCTTCAACCTTCGAAGAATTCAACCAATAAAAAGCGCACAGTCGCATGCTGCACTGTTCACTCCGTCGTCAGGCACGTCAGCAGGTATCGCAGAGGAGGTCGGATCGATGATTGAGCAGTGGGTGCAGCGCTACGAACCAGATACCATTATGGCACGGCGCTACGAAACTGCAGTGAAGGACATGAACAGCAAGATGGGTTCTACGACTGGTGGCACACCCTCTGGTGCAGCAGCGTCTGCAGAAGCAGAGGGTGGAAAGAAATCCAAGAAAGATAAGAAAGAGAAGAAGGGAAAACCGCAACAACCTGCGAGCAGCTAAGCCGTAGCTGCTCTTGGCGGGTGGTGACCTGATTTGTGTTGTTTGCTGCGTATTGCGCCGCACGTTCATCAATTTTTGTTGTATCGTTCTTCCTCTTTTCCGGCACACGATTTCCTCAACGAATTCTTCTTCCGATCGTCTATGATTACAATCAAGCACATCATTAACACCGATGCATTAGTTACTGACCACAGGACCGAGTAGTGCTAGTACCCCTTTACGTTGTCTCACGTTGTCGTGGTGCCGTCACGAACATCAACATTTGCAGGAGTTTCACCGTACAACAACGATGCCGTCTGCGTCGTTGGTAATCAGCAGCAGTTATCGGAGCTATCGCTGAGATCTATCGTTGTGGTGTCCGTCAGCTGTGGGCCTTCTGCGGTTGCAAACTTTACCTTCGCCGCTGCCCCACCCGCCCACCCGTCGTCACAGAAGTATGGAGGGCCACCTGTCGCCCACCTCGATTCGTCAAAACGCGTCGCCGCGCACTTCCTTTGTGACGTTACCAAGCTACTATTGGACAACCAGATGGTCCGCGGCAAGCGCGGAAATGACGTTTCAGGAAAGTGGGCTCGATTAGCGTCACGAAGCGGCGTCTCGTCGTTGCCATCGCATCTCCTGGATGGCGAAGAGCAGCAGTTTGTCTCGGATGCAGTGACAATTGTATGTGAGAGTGATTGTATCCTTCCAGCACGTGCAGTCGTCTTCTCTACCATGGAAGATGGTGTTGGGGATGAGGTCAACACTGAGTATCTCGTGAACCATTTTATCGCACCATATTTCCTTGATTCGCGCCGCGTGGTCGCCCGGGGAGAATTTCTCCTTTTGCCGTTCCGTGGTGGCAGTGGGACCATGCACCAAGAGGCTTGCACGCCCCCTCGGTTCTTTTGGGTATCGTCCATCACACCAGCTTACTCCTCCAACATTACCGAAGCAAATAGTTTCGTTGAGCACGTCATCGCCGAGGTTGGCGATGAAACTTGCGTGGAGGTTGTTGGAGTATGCCGTGGTCCGATCTACACAAACGCTGTCCGGCTTATCACCAATGTCACTGAAGACGACAGTGTCCTCACCAACAACAATGAGTTGGAGGATGGTAGTAGCAAAGGCGAGGAGCGCTCACCCACACCCCAACCGCAGACGACGCCAGCTGATGTCACCAATGGAATAGCTAATTCAGTTCCCGAACCTGATATCTCACAAAGCACCACCACACACCTCGCCAACAAGAACGAGGAGCTCACCGCCGCCGCCGAAGCAGAAATCCGCCTCGAGCAGCGCAACAAAGCCGTTCAAGAGATGATCCGCTCATTTTACTCACTGCAACATCAATGGGATGAGGAGCGCCTCTTTACCACCGTCATGGGGAAGGTGCTCACCCAATCCACCTCGTTGAGCACCGCTCACTATGAAGAGAGGGACATCGAATCTGCGACGTTGCGGCAGGTGTTGCATCAGTACAAACTTGCCTCTCAGGTCCACGACTATCACGGAGACGTAATCCACTATCTAGAAGATGCAGCCGCACATCCCAGCCGTGGTAACGTACTACGGTTAGAGCTCATGTCGTCGCTTCGAACGCATTATCACAACGCATCGTACGATCATCATGTCCTTGACGCGTTGAAGGCATCATGCAGGGATCGCCTCGGGGCGATCGCTACTTGTGCGTTTCTTACCTGTGATGAACAAGTCGCGTACCTGACCATTGCACTCTCGTGTGTGCCTGCGTTGGAGGATCATTTCCAGCACTCTCACGATGCGTCACAGATATTCATCGACGTCTCAAACGAAGCGCTCCTCTTTGCAGGTAGAAGTCTTGACGACGATGCGAGCACGGTGGCATCATCCCCTTGGTCCCCGTACACCAAGACTTGGTCTGCAACTCTGCTCACTACCACCATTGTGGAGGACTTGTGCCGTCGTCGTGAACGTTCCCGACAAGACCTCTTGAAGGCGACTGAAGAAAGCAGGGCCCTCAGCGCGGTGAAGGACGTTGTCCTCAAGCGAGCGCATGTGTTGCAAGAATTGTACCACGCTTTTTGCACCTTGACCGCCACTCCGTTGATCAACGTGATGCCAATGAGTCTCCCTACTTCCCATGAACATCATGGAGATCGTCGACAAACAGGATCGGTGAAGGGCTCACCCACAGTTGCAAACAATACAGCATGGTGGCAAGAAGCAACCGACCGCCTTCGGCAGCAGCTCTTGACCGTCGAAGGAATATTGCCCACCATCACTGCGCTTTCGTCGCTACACACCCATTCAGTTCCAGGCGATGACATCGTCACGCTCCGTGACGTCGTAGACCCTTCCGATTCATCTCCTGGCAGCGGGCAAGGGAAGGGATTGTCTCCTCCCCCCGCTATGCACCACGCAAGCATTCAACGTGTTGCCGCACAATCTTTGCAATTGCTTGACGATGCATACCGCCCAATACGGCAAATCTTACAGGCCGCTGCCAACGATCCTTCTCAGGTTGGCAAGGTTCTCATGCAGCTTGTTGAAGAAAACTCAACGAATGCTCATCGTGCAGCCATCGCACACCAAATACACGAGCGACTCACCTCCTACGCTGCGGTCTTTGCCCCGTACCTCGAGTCCTTCGTACCATTAGTCCTTCCCACGATTGCTGCCACAACGGACCACCGCGCTTCACGTGAATTGTTGCACTTCCTAACAACCTCACGCAAAGCACAAACTACTGGACCAACATCGACGCTATCGATCGAGGCAGAGGTCAATGCGTTTCAAGCCCTTCGATCGTCACTTTCCACCGCCATTCCAAGGATCCCGCCATTCAAGCTTCATTTCTCTTGAACGTACTTGTGAACTCCACCAACCAAACCATAACAAGGCTACATAATGCACGATCATCACGATGAAGGTTATTTTCTCTCGTTCATTCCATGACATTCATAGCAAAAAGTAAGGCCACACAAAGCCAATCTAAAGCACTCACAAAAACACAAAGTCTACTAAACTAAACCAATAGTTGGGGTGGAAGGAGTTCTTCGGGCGACGAGGCGTTATTTACCATGGACAACGAGCTCCCCCTGCTCCCCCCCTCCACCGGCCTGACGACGGCCGAGGCGGAGCGCCTGCTTGAGATCCACGGGCGCAACGAGCTGCCGGAGAAGTCGACGCCCGGGTGGGTGATCTTCGTGCGGTGCCTGTGGGGCCCGATGCCGATTGCGATCTGGATCGCGGTGATCATTGAGTTTGCGCTTGAGAACTGGCCGGATGCGGCAGTGCTGCTGTTCATCCAGTTTGCGAACGCGACGATTGGGTGGTACGAGACGACCAAGGCCGGCGACGCTGTTGCGGCGCTGCGCAGCTCGCTGAAGCCGCTTGCGACTGTGTACCGCGACGGGAAGTGGCAGAACATCGATGCTGCTGTGATTGTGCCGGGCGACCTTGTGAAGCTTGCGTCTGGGTCTGCGGTGCCAGCGGACTGCTCGATCAACGAGGGCCACATCGACGTGGACGAGGCCGCGCTGACGGGCGAGTCGCTGCCGGTGGCGATGAGCACAGAACACATGCCGAAGATGGGCTCGACCGTTGTGCGTGGCGAGGTGGACGGGACGGTGCAGTTCACCGGGCTGAAGACGTTCTTCGGGAAGACGGCGCTGCTGCTTCAGTCGGTTGAGGCGGACCTGGGGAACATCCACTACGTGCTTGTGCGCGTGATGTTTGTGCTGACGTCCCTGTCGCTGGTGATGTGCGTGACGTGCTTCATCTACCTGATGGTGTACTACAAGACGTCGTTCCGCGACGCGATCCAGTTCACCGTTGTGCTGCTGGTTGTGTCGATCCCGATTGCGATCGAGATCGTTGTGACGACGACGCTTGCGCTTGGGTCGAAAGAGCTGTCGGTGAAGAAGGTGATCGTGACGCGCCTGAGTGCGATTGAGATGATGTCTGCGGTGAAC